>JBCAUI010502805.1:0-13181 GCA_038406195.1 Haplosyllis anthogorgicola | reverse complement strand
CCCCCCCCCCCCCCCCCCCCCCCTCCCCTCCCCCTTCACCCACCTCCTTTGCCCCTCTAAATCTGCCAATTCATGCCTGTGTGCAGATGCCCATCAACATATTTCTGATGGGCATATGCACACAGTGACAGAAATTTGCCAGGAGGAACTGTTTCATTTACATTTATTTTATAAAAATTGTCATCCAAACCAGACCCAGAGCATTAAGTATGTGCCTTATTTGAAATAAGATTCATTTAGACCAATTCTTGGGAAATTACACTCCAGCATGTTCCCTCAGGGGTAGGGTTCCTACAGAAGCAATTGAATTGCATCAACATTTGTAAACATGTGAACCACTGTTACATTCATTTAAAAGTTCTTCGGTTAAAGTTAGATATTATGCAATCTGTGCAATTTATAATTTGTACAATATGATGTTGCCCCCTTCTGGTGCCCATCTTTTGTTTTTCTCATTTCGAAAACTTGGGATAAGTAAGAAATGTCTGTACATGACACTAACAAATAGTGTATGAATACACGGAATTAATGATGGATTTAAAGGCATATTAAAACATTGAAAGACGATGCATTGACGTTCAACACATAATCAGCTGAACTTTGACTAAATTTTAGGTACAGTTGAAGACGAACTTTTACAACTTTGACGCGGAGACACCCGACATGTCTGCCTTTGATATTCATGACTGTTTCCCAGAAAATATGAAGAAAAAAATGCCAGATTTTAAGATCTTACATGGTAGATTAGAATTGAAAGGTAAGAAATGCGGACAAATTGTATTTAACAGTGTTTTTGGCTCATTTGGCATGTAGGCCAAAGAGCCTACAGAATCATGAAGTGTCCGTCGTCGTCATCGTTGTCGTCGTCTGTGCACAGTCACCCTGAGCACACTATTAAACATAGAGACTTCATATCTTACACATATATGCATGTATGTCCCATCTCAAAGCCTAGCAAAAATTATGTTCCTCTGACCATTATTCTCAAATTGGTAGCCATATTTGGTTTTTTTTCTTTGAACCTTTCTTCTGGACATGCAGTTGATAGTACAAACTTCATATTTGGCAGCTTTATGCATCTACACATCCTCTTTATTTCTTGTAAAAATTATATTGATGCCACCTATATTTGCAGTTTGGCAGCCATATTTATGTTGTTCACAGGTCACTTATTTGGGATTTGATCTCAGACACTTCATTTGTATTCATGTGATATTGTAACCTATATTGTCTTAGATCTGTGATAATGCCAAATGAGCTCAGGTCCATCAGGACCTATTTTACTGTTTGTGCCTCGAATCTCGAGAATTGAAAGTCGATTTAACATTGGCTGCAACAGACAGTTCCATATTCTCACAAACATATGTTTACAATGTGCACCGGGATAACGAATGGAGACTGTAGAATTGTGCAAACTTTTAGAAGCTAATGAATGTATTGTTATTGTGCTGAATAGTAAAGAAAGATTAATTTGTACTGTCGAAGAAACATTTTGTTAATGACCCAAGTGTTGTGTACTGCGATATTAAATAAACACAAATACTCAAGTAATTTTCTGTTGTACTGCTCAATTGAAAATAATTCTATGTTAAGCTAGGCATCAGGTTAGGAACTTTATACAAGAGCAAAATTAGTTCACTCATGGATACAACTTTATTTCCTTCAAAGCCTCAGAGGTGCCCTGTGCATTTTACCAGACACTCTGTAGAACTGCAATTCACAACTGAAGTCGGTACGTCCCAGAGTATTCCACTGAAGAAACGACAAAGTCCATGATAACTCAAATGTTGAGACGATGCGATAAATGTGTAATTATTTATATCTACTGATTCAAAGCACACGTTTTGTTTCTCTTGCACACGATGTTTTGTTGCTAAAATGGTAAGCACATTTTTACACATTCGGTGACACATTTGTTAAATGCGCTTTATTGCAAATAGAATACTGTATTAAAATTTGAGCATTGCAAAAGTTCGCTACATAATTTATCATCCAAACAACACGGTCTCTAAATTATGTTTATTGTGTACATACTTTTTTCAGACACGGGGAAAATTTAGGTGGCAATGAGGATAATGTAACCGTAAAGAGTGTTCGTACTCCATCTCCAGGTATAATTGATACAATTTTATATTCAGTAGAACTTGTCCTGGGCGGAACCTTTTGGGTGACCAGAATGCCGTAAAAGACAACATTGCCGTTCAATACAGATGAAATAAACATGAATATTAGGGATTTATGTCAAGGAAAGCTGCCGTAAAAAAAAGCAAAATGCCGCCCAAGACATGTCGCTCAAGACAGATTCTGCTGTAACTGAAGGTACATGTTACTGCGTAAACATATCTTCCAAAACAAAGACGACTGAAATATTTTCTGCTGCAATTAGTGAGCTACGACTATGAATTGCAGGTTCCAAAAAGAAACGAAAACTTCTGTCTGCCAGAAGGCACGTCCTGATGCCATCTAAACCATCTGTTCAACATGAGGTTAGGAAAATTTTAACATTAGTAATATATAGTACAATTTTGCTAGATGTGTAAAAATCAGACACGTACTCCTCACAACCAATTGAAAATTAAGTCTGGTTTAATTAACTGCTGTACACCGAACGTGAATAGTAATACATGTAATAATAATAGTGTAATTGCCTTTCAAATACAATATTATAATTTTATCTCGAGTAAATTTTTGTAGATTTTCTCAGAGTCCAGCCATATACCGACTCCGGATCCGAAAATCGGATCATTGTGTGAAAAATATGGTAAAATTCGGTTGAACTTAGAAGAAGACAGCGCAAGAACACCAGACACCAGGCTCAGAAAGAAAATTCTCATCAAGAATACTCTGAAGCATAACAAAGATCAAAGGGACCCTTTCAAAAATAAGTCTCCGGTTTGCAGCTTGTTTAGTATCGGCACAAGTGCAACTGTGCCTTCTAGTACAAAAGAAGATTTACCTCTGCCAGGTGCTTGTCAAGAAAACGATGATATTGTCGAAATGACAGAAAGCAAAGATACAGACAATGACGTAGTAGAAAGCATGGGAAACCTGACAGAAGATGATCACATTGAAATGAGCATGAAGAGTGTCTTACTGAGTTCAGATGAATACTCTAGTTCTTGTTCTGACACAGAAGACGACGATGACAGCGACGACTATATGAGTTATAGTGAAGGGAAGAAGGGTATGGAAACTGATCATGTACCTGTTACACATAAACCGCCTCCAAAACCCAGACGTACTATGAAGTCACCCAGTTTTACGAAGAATAAAAGGACACCTGTTGCAGAAGATGGCACGAGTGATTCGAGTGGGACAGATTTATGCCCATCTGTGCTAAGTTCTCTCGTACTAAGCTCCGATGAATACTCGATTGAAACAAGTGAAGAAGATGACGAAAATACAAGAGAGAAAAGGACAACTACAGAGGAAACTTCAACGCTGGTAGTTTGCCTGCCGAAAGTTGCTGCTTTAAATAAGAAGAGGGTGAGTTTTGGAAGTATAAAAGACACATACTGGGAGGAACATTGGGACAGATTTTGGACAGCTACGGCAGAGAATCGAATTGGAACACTCACACGGGAAACACAACTCGCTTTACACGAAGATGTAAATTCTCAGACTTTTTCTCCAATCCTGGCAAGTACTCAAAAGGAAGATGATGACTTAGACGGTCAGGAGGAAATTGCTACTAGCACACCATTCCCAGTACCAGCAAACAGAGAGATACCTGGTGTAACAACCTCATCTTCTGATGAATTTAGCACGATGGACAGTGGCAACTCCAGTGGTAATTCCGCACAAGAGGCCATACTGAGGGCCATAGCTGTCCTGGAATGCAGTGGAAGTAGCCAAGATAGCAGCCTCAAGAGGGAAAGCATCACTCCGGAAACTCAAAATAGCAGTCAGCAAAGCGGCAGTAGTCGAACAAGTGAATGGGAGAGTGAAGTAGTCACCAGTGCATCCAGCAATGCTGACGTTTCCCGACACAGAAGCCGAACCTATCAGATGACAGATCTCGCCGACGCAGGTTCAATAGATGAAGTTGCCGAAATCATATCTGCGGCATGCACCAAAGAAGCTGTAAGGACAGTTCTGTCGACAAAAACACCAGTTCAGCAAGGCAGGAGATTCTTATCTCCACCAGAAGCCTACACACCCAGCCCCCTCGTTTCAATTAAAGGATATCTGTGTGAAACGCCTGCTCCGGTTATGAATCTATCTGCTCGTCTTTGCGCACAGATGATGGGTGAAAGTTGCGATCAGACGTTAGATGATACAGATGTATATTTAAGTGTCCCGCCTACTCCTGGAAACGACCAGATTGTTCCCAAAGATGTTGAGACGTTTTCGAGTGAGATCCCGGAGCCGAGAACCAATGCAAGTGAGAAAATGCTTGTTGAAAATGATAACCTAGATGACCGGTCCGACAATGTAAAGACATGGAAACGGAACAATAATTTCTTTGTACAAACAGCTGAAGAAATCGAATGGGAACAGGTTCAAGAGTTGAGAGTTGAAGAAGCCATAGAATCGATTGTAAAACCGACGTTGTTTAATGCACAGTTGCATCTGTCCAGTCCACCTCTTGTGCGTAACGATGCCACGATCGTCGTTAACAGGAGTGTTCCTCTTGACAACGGAAGATGCCAAGCAAAATTCTTTCCCAGTATCGATACATGTACTCCGTCCCCACGAAGAAGACGACGATCATTTTTTCCGGATCTTACAGGGGAACTTCTGCAGGAACCAGAAGATGAGGATCCTGCCACGCCCAAGACCAGATACTTCAAAAGTCCAGTTTCTCCCGAGCCTTACTCAAGATTGGATCGCGTACCGGATTCTTGCTACCGAATTAATGCCACGGAAAAGTTACCAATGCTCCATAACCTCCAATCACCGCCCGCATTATTTGGCGAGATTCACGAAATGCCGACTAAGCCTCCTTTGGATGACTGTTTAAGTCCCGTCATTCCTGTGCTCAGAGGGAAGTTGAGCACAGTAATGGATGTATTGCAGGATTCACCAGAAAGTGGAAGATGTTCGAAGGAATCTGATCAGTCCGACTCTAAATCTGTCGAGTCTGCTTCCATTAGTGATCATGATTCAAGTCCGGAGGCCACAGGCTTTCCGCTAGATTCGAGAAGGAACAGTCCAAATAAAGACGGGATTATTGCTGCACTTGAACATGAAACTGAACAGCCATTTCCTCATCAGGAAGAAGAGGGGAGTCCTCAAGACGAAAATACTGAAACAAGCGACGCTGTAACAGGTACTCAGAAAACGTCCGTGGAACAAGATGAGAAAGATGATGTATTGGACGAAAGTGACGAGAATAGTCTGGAAGAAGCAGATGTTGAGGTCAACATGAAATCAACAGAAAATTCAGGGTCGGACATGTCACTAAAGGAGACAGATTCTGACGGTGACCTGTCATCAGACATAATATCCTTCAAAGACCTAGAAGCGCCTATCTCAGATCTGGAAAGCAGCCAATCCAGCATGCCCGGCATGGCTGATTTAAACCAAATCGGAGGAAGAAATGATCCCGTAAGCCTTGGTGAGGATGGTAGCTCAGCTGGTAACAATGACAATCAAGTTGGACAAATCAGTGGACGTGAATATGAATCTGTGGATCCAAACCTTATAGAAGATAGTGTGAGTCTGGAAGCAGAAGGGACAATTACAGACAGAAGCTTTATCGAGGAAGAAAACAATTGTGATACGGAAGTCAAAGACAGTGAGAGCGAACCTGAAAACGACCCAGCAATGCAGGAAAGAGATTGCGATGATAACTCAACAGATGATGGCGAAAATGATCTAAACAGTAAGAGGCGGGAGAACGAAATTGCTGACGATGTACTTGAAGCTACAAACGATAGTTCTGAATTATGCAATGGAGATGAGGGTGAAACTGACCAAAGATCAGCTGCAACCTCCCACAATGATACAAGCGCTGATAGTTGTGAAGAAGATATCGACACCGATTTAGGCGGAAAAGCAGATGATGGGGCAGTTGAAGATTCGTGGGAAACATTAAGTAGTGACTCTTTTCAAGACGAAGCGCCATACCAGAGTCCAAGTGAGATAAAAGCAATTAACAGTGAGCATGATGAAGAATACCAAGATGAAACTGAAGATAAAAATCGTGATGAAGCAGAAAGAGAACTTTCAGATGAAAGCTACTGCGGTGACGAAGGTCCGGCAAATTCTGTCGCAGAAAGTTCGGATGACCGAGATGTGAATGGTTCGGAGTTACTTGAACTTCAAGAAGATGAAATAACTGAAACTGCTGAAAATGAAGATGATGCTTTGAATGAAGCTGCAGATGAATTTGAAAATAATGATACGGGGAGTGAAGTTGTTGATGAAAACGATGAATGTAAAGCGGATGAAGCGAATGATGTTTCAGATGAACGCGAGGAGGAACGTTCGATTGTAACAGAAGACTGTGCTGCCGAAGAAACAATCGAAGAACCTGAAGAGTGGTCCTCCGACAAAGAAGTCGATGGTGAAAGTGAAAATGAAGAAACCTGTGAAGAACTTCCAGATGAATGTGAAGAGACGGACACATCGTGGGAGACATTGAGTGAAAACTCTACTCTCGAGCAAAACGATGAGGAATTATCTCTTAAGAGGCAAGTACAAATAGAGTGCGAAAACCTACAAAATCAATATTTGTTTTGTATTTCAGTTACATCTGTCTGTCTGTCTGAATAATAGTTTCTATTCTATGTGCAGAAAACTGAATAATGATCTCCTTTTGGATCCATATCCCTTCGAATCCACAAGCCAGAAGGATTATGTGAACCTTATCAACCACGACAAAATAGATAATTATCTTCGGTAAGAATAACTATACATCAGTTTACATTGCACGTGTAAACTCTTTTCTTTTTCTTTTTTTTTGTATGTTTACCGATTTTTTTTTTTAAATATATAGTTTAGGCCATTTTTTAATTGTTGGAATACGTTTCCCGCTGCTCCCAAAACATTGTAATCGACAGCATTGTAATAAAAAATAATTGCAAATTGTAGCAAAGTCATGCTTTTTAGATCGCTGCTGCAAAAAATGTCCTTCATTGAAACGTAATCCAACCAATAAAAAAGTATGGCGTTACACATCTTATTTCCAACTTGCTTTAACAACTTTGGATATGTCTTTGGACAGATGGGTGGAATTTGGTGAAACTGAAATAAGATGTGAACCGGAAATCAATCTGACGAGTGGTCTTAGCTGGTCAACTAAACTTGTGCAATGGACTATCTATGATGAGGATATTTGGGTAGATTCTGGTGATGATACCTTACCATACGAAACTCCATGAAATATTCAGAATGACAGCAGCAAAGATTCAAAATCAACTCATGTAATCTGGTTTATTCTGTACTCAATTTACCCGAAGTTAAATTTTTCTTAATATTAGATTAATTAAAACTCCTCGCCTGCCTTACGTTCAATACAATCTGACAGTTACACTTTAAGGTATATGCAGCCTGTATTTGAAGCGGTTTTTAGGCGTAAATCACTTTGTGCACACATGACACTGAAATTGTTAAATTAAGCTGTTTAAAATTGATTCCCAATTAATGTAAGATCTTACGTTTTTGTTTTCTTTTGTTATTTTGTAGTTCACAGAAAATAATTTATTACTAGCATGTGATACAACAAATTTTAAAAAGTGGGTTATTAACCGAAACAATAGTTGTTTTCTTTAGGTTTGTTTTGCTGTTAGTATTATTATATGTTATTCAGAATTAATGTTTCCGGGGTTTTTTGTGTTTCTTTTTTGTTTTTTGTTTTTTTGTGCAATGAAAAGTTATGTTTACCCGAGTCTAAATTACATAACTTGATTAATTCGGAAAATGCAAGCCCGAATTCGATTTTGAACATTTAAATCCGCGAAATTGTGCTGACACAATAGTATAGTTTATACGGCTATTAAGTGTAGATGCGTTCAAATTAATGATCCAGTAATTACTTGCAACAAACGTCTCGGGTGTACTCGTTGTGTTGGTTTTGGAATTTGTTTAAATTTGATGTAATTTCTTTAAAAATATATCTCTGTTTCCAATTCTCAAACGTTTTTGGAGTTTTTTAATTTGTCTTGTCCCAACACTATGGTAGTTATTACAGTAGAACTTGAAAGGGCACCCTTTTGAAAGGGGACTCCAGTTATACAGGCAATTTTCATCCAATTTTGTTGAATTTTATGGTATTTCATGTTTATTTTAAGGGCACCCTGTTATAAGGGCAGAAGTTGAGACAAATTTGTTTCTTAAAAGTACAATTTTTTTTAAAAAATATTAACTGAAAAGGGTAAAGACAGTAGTAGTTTATGATAGAATGACAACAAAAGTTGCAAAACTACAAATTAAGTAGAATAATTGCATATTGTTAATATTTGGTGTTCATGAAAACACATGGCTTTTGGAAAGCTGTTCCATATTGAGTCAATTTTGGGTACTGCTAGCATTTTCAAATGGTATATCAAAACCTTTTTGTGAGGGCACTCCAGTTTTACGGGCAGTTTGTCTTCAAGTTTATACTGCCCTCTCAAGAGGAGTTCTACTGTATTAAATCCTAAGTTCTAAACCGTTTATGTAGTTAAATGAATAGAAATGTATTTTCTTTTATTTTTTCGTTTGGAGATTAATTAATCATACACCTGCAAATTAATATATTTGAATCATTGTCCATAAGTCAACTGCCTGTCAGTGCGTGCGTGCGTGATTGTGTGCGTCTTAAATATTTAGGGAAGTTGTAAGGTCGGAGTTAGAATTTAACAACCAGTTGTTTAATTTACTTTAAATTAAAAATGAAAGTGAAACAAGTATTCTAGGTTATATTTTACTGCATTTACTTATTATTTTTATCATTATTTTGCTATTATTGTCCAATATGTATCTTCAGTCTCTACATGTTAAGCACAAATAGGATTACGATTCTATGAAAGAAATCGAACAGTATTTTTGAGATCTTAATAGAACTCACAAAGAATGCACAAAAGCATATGCACGGATGCTACCAATGAACATTGAGTAGTGTAGGAGATAATGGAATAATGGGTGGGCCTCGCTCAGCACCCCGCAAAGCTGAGGAGGAAACATCAAGGGGAGCCCGTGATGTGTTGAAATGTATCTTTCCATTGAATAGATCTGTTGAGAAGGCGCTCAAGTCCTTACTCGTGCCTTCGAATACCCGTGGATTCATATGCGTTCACTTGACATAAAAGGCACGGTTAATCCGTTTGTTATCATTCACTGTTTGCTTTGTAATTCTCGCAGACTTCTAAAATATTCAAGTGATCTACCAGCTTGCTTTTGAACTTAGATCTTTAATTGAACTTACGTTAATCTACCTGCTTTTGGTAAGTTACATTTTCTGTCATTCTTAATTGATTCATTGCAATTAATGGGTCTTACTGTTTTTTGTGGAAGCTATTATTGTGGTATAAAAATTTTGGATCATTTCAAAATTAAACAGTGTTCTCTTCTTTTTTGCCTGGATTCATTTTACATTAGTCACTCCAACCGAAAAGGTCAAAGACTTACAACATTTCAACTATTTCTGTAGACAAAATGGGCTGCACAGATTTAGATGCCTCGAAAATGGATGAGACGATGCTCGTGAAGGGTTGTCTGGGCAGGCTGCCCTGCTCGTTTCCCGGAAAAAACAAAGGAAGTGACAAACAGGATAATTCTGCTTCTTCTCCAAGAACTAAACTCGTATCGAAACCTTCAGCAGTAGTGTTGCCTTCTCCTCGCCAGGACTCTGATGGTACGAATTTTGAAGGTGTCGCAACACCAGTCAGAGAAAATGTTCACAATAGGCAAACCCGTCACGACGCTATTAAAGGTAATGTTATTCTTCGCTTTTAGTATTTTTAGTATGGCATGTTCGTTGCCAATCGATTACTTACACATCCGAAACAAACTGCTTTCAGAGTTAATTTTTATAAGCTAATATTAAAGCGTTAAAGAACACAAACTGGGATAAATTTCCCTTTTTTTACAAGTTAAAGACACTGATCCCTTATTTAAATTTAAACAAACGTTGAAATAACATTGTCTTTTATTTTACAGGACAACTTTCTTTGTGCTTTCACATTGATGGAGGAATCATTTTCGTCCAAGGTACGTATATTATAGTTAAAGGCGACTTTAAAGCAGAAATGGTCGGAATTACAAACATGGAGTAAAATAACTTTATTTTTAATCCATACCAAAACTCATTATGTATTGTACTTATTTTTGCAGTGTTAGATGCCAAGAATTTGAAGTTGAGATCTTCCTTCCAGACTGGAGAAAGTTTCTACGTTGCTGTATGTGACATTTCTTTTTTTTGACCATTCTACAGTTTAAATTTTTACTCCATCTTTCACTGAGATTGAGATAAAAAATATTTTATTTTACATTCAATTTTTAATTATTCAGATTGAACTGGATGCGAACAGTGAAGATAGCCACAGACAGACAACCAAGGCAGTATTTAGTCAAACACCAGTTTTCAATGAAGAATTTGTCCTGTAAGTAAAATTTAAATATACTTATTTTCCATGTGTATGCATTGAAAGTGACCATTTTAAATTTTAAAATCAAATTGCCTACAATGTGTCAATTTTCACTCACAGGAGAAGGATCTGTCCAACCAATTCACGGCTACTGATCTCACTGTACAAATCGGACACGAATGGTTGTGACGAGATGGTCGGCTGCATGTCGTTTGGTGTGTCAAATCTGCTACAGAAATATTCGTCCAATTCCGCGTCCAGTGCCGATACTTACGTGCTTCTCAACAGAACTCTGGGCATGAAGAAACATTTAAGAACCAACCAGGTGAGTATCAGTACTCGCGTATTTTTCTTTTTAAATATCATGTAATCCCATATTATTTTAACATGTCCCAAATTGAATCCGGAATTATTAGAAGATTGAGTTTACCAAGCATCTGAACAATTTGATCAAAAGTCTGTTTCATTGTCCTGCACAACAATTAATATCTTATGGTTTTCTAACTTTAGATTAAACATCTGAGTCTAGTTGCAAATATGACTGGAGTGAGCAGCCTCTCCTCGGAAATGTACCAGCAGTCTTCTCTTTTACGTCGGACGATAATCAGTTCCAGGAGCTCAGAACTTGGCTCTGATGGTTCCACCGTGTCATCTAACATTACCTCAGACGAAAGCACAGGATCGAGCTACTCTAATCTACCATCGGATTCCATGTGGTCCTACCATAAAGCCATACATGGTGATCAGCACCTGAACAGCACGGCAATGTTTGGAACTCCAAAGAAGACTGGGGATGCCATGGACAGATTAACCAATCACTTTGACTCCTGTTCCTTGAGTTCCGTTTCACTGTATGAGTTGTCATCTTGCCCAGGTCAGTCCTCTTTCAGTAAATTCTTCAACATGAGAGGAGCAAGGAATAATACAAATGCCTCTTCTGGTACCAGTGACTCAAAAAGTTCGCTGAAGTTGGCCGATCTTGTCAGTTTTTCGGATATCAGCAGAACAAACGCGGAGTCACTTAACCAATCCGATTCGCTGCCTGTGTTCCCCAGTGGTATCTCGAGAGAAGAAGAAGTATGCCTACAGTTGATCCATGCTGAAAACAAATTCATTTCACTGATGCACCAAGGAGTTCTGCGTTTCTCGCGTCCACTGAGTCATGGTATCCTCAACTCCAGTGAACACAAAATCCTCTTCCAGAATGTGGAGAAGTTGTTGGCCATTTCCGAGTACCACTTGAGGCAACTGTCCGATGCATGGAAAACCAGCACCGAAACTATTCAGCCCGTTGGCAAGATTTACCATTCACAAATGCAAACCCTCTGTGAGTCATACTTAACGTACTTCAGAGGTCTCTCAGCCGCGGATGATCTGCTAACACGACTATTAGAAAGAGCCCCTTTCGTACACTTTCTGAACCAGAATCCACCCGGTGTTCCTGATATTCGTCTGGATACATTCCTGCAGGCACCACAGAAACACTTGCAGAATCTGATGTTCATCATAGATGATATTGTTGGTGTTGTGGACCTTCAACAAGATGATTTCAAACCCCTACTTGATGTACAAAAAGGTATTTTCCACATTTCTCAAGTTAAATGCTTTTGTCAAGTATATATGTGGTTGTGTTTCGTAAATATTACATGTACCTCAGGGATTAAGCTTGCATCGAAAGTAAAGAGTGATACAGTGTGTAATTTAATTTTAGATCTTACTGACTGTTGGAAGCGATGCATCACTGAAGATGTCAAGGAATACGCGGATGACATTGATGAAGGTATCTATGACGATCTGGACGACATGCAAATAGAAAACCAGCTATTCGCTTCTTCTGGGTCTGCCAGGGGGATACGCAGCAAAAATGTCGAAAAAAATGTAGCTTCCCAAGAATGTGGAATCAACTCTGATCTTGTTCAGCTCGTGAAATGCATGCAACTCTCCAATAAAGTCAAACCGTTCCAGGTAATAATTGCCTATATTATTGGAAAAAACAAGATTATCATATTTAAGCAATTGGACGTTTTTACGAAATTTAACATTAATTTGAATGATTTGACTTTCTATCACTGGTATCTCTATCTATCTATTAAATGTAAGGGTGTAAATTTATCACTGGCATCTCTACCTATTTATTAAATGTCAGGGTGTAAATTTATAGGGTAAGACTCGATTCTTGCGACTATTGTTCAGTGTATTAGTATTATAATTGGGAATGCATGTTTTTAACATTCGACATATCTGTTTGTAGCTGGCAGTACCAGGTCGTCATATTGTCTTCTCTGGTGAGATGGATTTTGTAGACAACTGGAAGTGGGTGAAGGCTCAGGTTTTCCTAATGAACGACGTCATCATTGTTACAAAGAAACAACCCAACAATAGACTTTGGGTGATTGCTGAACCCATCTTCTTGAAGGACATTCTCAACTCAGACTTTGAATGCCTACATCGTAAGTTTCACTTTTCGCTCTACATCAATTGAATGTAAATCAATAGTAGACTTGCAAATTAAATGGAAACATGTCACATTGAAGTGAATATAGTTTTATAAGCCTTTAAACCTGGATGGAGCCATTTGCTTTGCTTGCTAGTGTATTACATCTGGGCTTGCAACAGATTGAGCCCGGTACTGACCCGCTTGTTTGCTGCTTGTTTACACCTGCAGTA
>JBCAUI010502794.1:0-13183 GCA_038406195.1 Haplosyllis anthogorgicola | reverse complement strand
CTCCTCCCCTCCCCCCCCTCCCCCCCCCCCCCCCCCCCCCCCCACCCGGATCCGCCAATGCAGAAGACAAATACTGCGAATAGTTTGCCAATAGGGTCAGGATCATGTCACTGATTAATGCATTTCCTATGGACACTCGTATTCTACTTTTGTCGAGAACACGTCATTATTTATTCAATAATTGTGACAGTATTTATCAATTATGTATTGAAACAACGTTCGTTGATCAGTGTTAGCTATGGGCCGGATTATTTCCATTACTGATGGCGTTAACGTGGGATCATCATCCATAACTTTTTCCTGAGCTGCATGTAATTATACACTGAAGCATCAGCTTAAATGAACATGTCAAGTTACAGCAGTAGCACTTTAGTAAATATACAGCGATTACGTTAACACGACATTACGTACAGTATTTTTTCAATGTACAATAACGCAGAACATAATCAACAAACAGGAAATCTTGAGTAGGGGTCACACGAATACCTCGGGTACCCGTCGGGTCGGGTTTTACAAGCTGTACCCGAGGTAGCACATTGATATTCGGTACCCGAGGGTACATAGATGGACATCAGTTTAGTTTGATTTGCCTCCTCCAAATACATTTTAACATTATTGTTAAACTTTAATAGTAAGTTAAACTTACACTGTAATGGGCATATCCTATGTAAATATTTCTCTTTCCATGTATTTATCTCAATATGTAACATTTAGTGGGAATACATTGAGCGAAAATTTATTACGAGCATTTACGAATGCCTAAAAGGTAGAAAATATAATGTACACAAATAAATGTTTGCAGTAACAACATGACCAGGGTTGCCACCGGTCAGGGAATAGTGAGGGAAAAAGTAATTTTCTCCAGGTCAGGGAAAGTC
This sequence comes from Haplosyllis anthogorgicola, assembly GCA_038406195.1. NCBI lineage: Eukaryota > Metazoa > Annelida > Polychaeta > Phyllodocida > Syllidae > Haplosyllis > Haplosyllis anthogorgicola. The sequence continues at coordinate 12,305 of JBCAUI010502794.1, read as the reverse complement.
TAGGAATTTGGTTCTCAGTCAGGGAATTTTGAGATTTTGATCAGGGTCAGGGAAAAGTCAGGGAATTTTGATCTGGCTATGTTCTTCATGGTATATTTTTCATATATTTTCGTATATTTTTCTTTATTATAAAAATGTACATGTGTGTGGCAAATGCTTCCAAGGGGGAGCAGTACATAGTGATTTTTTAACTGTTCAAAGTGACATGTTTCTTGTTCCCATGTTACCATAAAATGGCCCTAATATCTGAATTTTTATTCAAAAGATGCAGTAGATTTATAGAAAGCCATCAAAGTTTGCTTGCAACATTTGAATTATTATGTTTGTTGCATGGAAAACATGGTTCAAATATTCTTTTTGGACAGGGAAAATGAGCAATTGGACAGGGAGAGGTCAGGGAAAAGTCAGGGATTTTCCAACCGACTGAAGAGTGGCAACCCTGACATTTCAATAATCGCTCAATGTAAATTACATTAATGAAATTTGCTACAATTTCCTGCTCATGTACATTCAGAGGTGTACTATTTGTACAGTTAGTAAATTGTATGCATAAAAGTATTAGAAAAATTCTTAATCTTTTTATGTATTTGAAACAAATGACAATTGTGTTAAAAAATTGAGCGGAACAATTCCAATCTGTATGCAATTTAAAGGAGATGTATGATATTTAGGCCCTTATTGCGTCAATATGTTTTTGGCTTTTCGCACCCTGTATTTGGCCTTGCAATTTTAAGCTGCTTGTAATACAGACACCATTGTTGTTGTGAAAACAAGTCCAAATGTGTCATGTTTTGCTTTCATCAAAGAGTATTTCATGCCCGTGGAAGTGAGTAGCAGTGGAATTGTCTCATTGTGAATTAGGATTTGATTTCAAGAGCGGGATTCCCCATAATAAAATTTGCATCTATGCATGCCTCAAGAGTGAAATGTGAAATGCATTTGCTACCAGATCAATGAAATATCACCATTTAGATAAGTTTGGATTGCTTTTCGGTCACATTTGGCAAAATGTGATGCATTGAAATATTAAAATACTGGGGTCATAGTCATTGCTTCTTAGTGAGTAATGTAAAAACAACAACAAATGACTAAATATTTTACTCACTCTATTCACAATTTATAGGAAAGGATATTCACCCATGGTATTGCCCAAAATTTGATATGATTGCTTATCAGAAATACTCTTTGACTATCAAATCTTGGCTGATTCATAAACCTAATAGTAGACAAGGGGCCAATGCCAAAAGTAGATAACAATAAAAAGTCCTCGAGTCGCTTACCCTTAAGAATGCCCACATTATTACGATGTTATGCATAGACAGTTTAAGTAGAAAGCAATAAGGATAAATAGGTTGTTTTCTATTTCTATGTTAAGATGGCATAGGCTTAATTTAAGTATTGTTTGTTCTTGTGTTTGTGGCCTTTTTCGGAAATTATGGTATGTCATTTGCATTGTCTCAAATCGTTCTTTTGCGATGCATTTTTCTGGTTTCAAATGCGAAATTTCTTAGAATGCTTAGAGGCATTTGGTAGAAATTTAGAAGTTAGTTAGGAAAGCATGGAATTTATCTGTGATTGTCAGTTCTTGTGTCTAATTATAGTAATTCACCAATTTTAGTCAAAAGGTAGTCGGAGGAAAGGCTTTAGTGACTACTGAGTCAATACGCCAAAATTGAAAACTGCCTGGTTTGAAGGTCAGGGTACAGGTCATCACACCAAGGTCAACCTTAAAGCATCCGAGTTTCTCAGTTACGGTCTTCACTAAAGCTATCCACATATATTCCTGATATCCATTGACACTGAGGCCGCAATGGCTTAAGGAGGATTGCTCCTATTAGTTGCTGTAAGTGGGTCTTGCAGAGTTTGTGATATTTTACGACATTGAAAATAATTGAAAATTATTCATTTTGAAGGCAATATGATACTTTGTTGATGTATTTAAACATATTTAAGGATAACAATTCCATGTAAATTGTTTTATAACAATATTTTCACCCAAATTTTTGCCATAATTTTGTCAATTTCAATGTTTTAAAAAAAAACATGGTCAGTGACCCATACTTTTTGTTCCCAAAATTTCATCTACATATGATGGCCAATAATTGTGGAGAGTTTTATAAAATTGGAATTACTCCTCCTTGTTGAAAAATGCAAAAATGTACTTTTTTCTTAGTATTTCTAATATAAAAAGAGGAATTACACACATGTAGTTATTTCAAAAATAAGTTCCATGACCCAAGTTGAAAATATATCCATTTAGTTACAAGGTAGATTAAAAACTAAAAGTATTTTAGAGATGGTATTACTTTGACACAAGAGGAGCGATCCACCTTAATTCACAATCATACCATGTCATCGTGTTTTCTCTTCGGACTCAAAAAGCAGCTTTCATCTTCACTAGAAAACACTGGTGCATATGACGTATCAGAGAGTGGCGAAAACAGTGTCATATCTTTATCGTGATGCCCACTGCTTCCGATAGACACGGACAACTGTCGTAACTGAATCTCTGCACGCTCGCTGTATTCTGGATGGCTCTTGTCATGGATAATTGTTGTGTCCTGCGAAAAAAACGAGCAAATGCTTTGCGTCATTGACACGTCATACGGGGAATGCTGTGAACTACGAGTTGGCACTGAACACCTCACAGTGCACCGGTGTGGCATACTGGTCACGGTGCTGAACGTTACTCCATAAATTTGTCTGGAGAGCTTCCGGTCACTGCTGTTAAAATTCGTATTTAATTTCAAAAATTTCATTCTGCTCACTGACCTTATCTATAGCACATACTGGCTCAAATTACACATGGTAATTTCCAGCTTTTACTTACTTTCATTGTAAATGTCGACTCATTGTGTTCTGATGGGTGGACTTCTATTACTCTGCATGTATAAACTGTTCTCCTTCTCGCATCATTTGTGCTCCAATACACGCGAGTACACCTACAAATAGTACACGTCTTGTCCTATACTTAACCATGCCACTATTTTATAACCCTTCTTAATTTTACTGGCCGCCCGTTTTTTATTTATATTTTTTCCTTTTGAAATATACGGTTCCGCTGAATCAATCATGTGAGAATATTAACAATGCGAATTACTGAATTTCATCAAACTTACGTGAATCCTACGGGAATAAGGACACCCTTCCGATCGGACAATGGAGTCAGTTTTCCCAGCCGCTCCACAGTCATTGAACCTAAAACGTAAATTTTTTTCGTTAGTTTATCTGCTGTGATGGGCACGGTTAAATATCTTGATGTTCAAAACTAGGCGACACAGGTGGGCTGGTAGGTGAGGACCTTTGCTGGCATGGCTGGAGTGTGAAACATGGTAGATGACTTTACCCAACTAGGAAGAAATCTACTTAGTTAACTTGCGCGAGTTCATAGTTAACAGGCACAACGACTGAAATTAGTGGCATTAGTGATTTTAACACAATGCAGAGATGTTTTTCGTCAAATTACCTGCTATGACATTGACTGTATCCGCATTCAGCCCCTTTGACCACTTGCTCTTGATCCACTTGTTGTTTTCCTGATCAATACACGCCCGACGCTCAACTGCAAACTTTTCCTCCATCAGCTGATGAAACAGAGGAAATAATGTCCAACATGCTCATTTGCTTGTTTTACGGCACAGTTGAGTCCAATGCAAGATTATTCGAACAATATAAACTTTGATCGCATGTTTTTCAATTTTAAATCACAGTAGAACCTGTTTTGAACGACACTAACTTTTCCCTTCCAAAAATGTCACAAAAGGTTGGATGTTGTGCGAGACAGGGCCATTTAAAAAGTTTTAACAGTGTTGTATGCAGTAAAAAGACTCGTAAAAGACCGGTGTCGTTCAAGACAAGTTCTACTGTATGTCACCGATGACAACTGGTACTGAAGTACAGTAAAACTCATTTACGGCCACCCTTCTTTGCGGTCACTCCTGGTTTGCGGCCGTGTTGGCTCTATATATTTTCTTCAAAACTTTAGCAAAATGCAGTCCTCCTTTACAGCCTCTCCAAGTATACGGCCAAATTTAACGGGCAAAAAGGTGGCCGTAAATGAGGAGTTTTACTGCACAGTAGAACCTGCCTTAAAAGGCACCTGCTTTGAGCGACGACCTGCCTTATACGACACTTTTTAGTTCTAATCTATTAGATTTCATGTTTATTACAAGACAGTACCCCCAAACGCGATATAAGACACCTAAATTTGGTGTTTTTAAGACACTTTTCAACATCAAAGATACTAATTTGAGCAGAGTTTGAAAAACTATGCAATCAAAAGTCTCTATTTGAGCAATGTGAATAGCAATTAACAAGTCCAAAATGCTTAACACACATTAGGGAACAATAGAATCCTTATTAATGGACTTATTTTGTTTGTTTAAAGGTGTGAGTGCATTGACACATTGTACATATTTGCAAACATTTAATTATATTCCATTTTTGCTAGAAGTCAAACTTGCTTTGGGTGACGACCTGCCTTACACGACACTTTTGATTGAAAATTTAGGGGTGTCTTCTCAAAGCAGGTTCTACTGTATCTTTTTTATAAGGGCATTTTCTGCCATACACACTTACCGGCTGGTTTACACAGTGCGTGTGTAATTTACAGTAGACTTTCTTATCTTCTTGAAATGCTGAGCCGTCTTCCCTGGCACACATGAAATGGAAGTTGGCATGGCACTGCAGGGCACAGCACCCAACTGTTGCACCGGAACGTTCACAGTAGTTGCATCTCTGAAAAGGCAACGTAACAATGTGTATTAACACAGCACACAACAAAACAAATGAATTCTGTTTTGTTTGTCAAAAAACAAACGTACGTTATGAGTAAACCTGAGTGCCGAAGTCCCAAATTTTTCCCTTGCCAGTCAGGCAAACTCACAATGTAATGTATTCGAATGATCAAAAGTTTACTTTTGCATTGCACAGCACACAATGCCAAAGCTTCAGCAGATTGGAAACAAACATGGCTATCAGTTGAAATTTTGACAGATTTTGAGTATACAGCTTTTGGAATTATTGAGATTTCTTCATTAGAAATTTCCAATATTTTAGAAATATGTTGATGCTCCCAAGTAGGGCCACCAGAGGGTAAATTCAGCTCGCCCAAACACAAGTTTCAGTCACTTGGCGAGCGGGCAAGTGAGTTTTTTGCATACTGAGTAAACACGAACAACTATACACTTACCAATTGTTTACCACGCACAACAGCTGCATGAACGTTTTGTAATGTTCCGTCTACCTCTTCATAAACCTCGGCAGACCAGAGTGCACAGTTTACATGTACCCAGTCATCCTGCCCTGCATATAGTAGTCTGCCACAATCCTAAGAATGTGAAAAGAAATGACTCTCAAATGCTGCTTTTGTCCCTTTTGTGCCGTTTCACAATTCCACCGTTGTTCCACATGCTAGAGGTGGTATATTTTCAGTGATTGTGTTTTACAAGAATATTAAAGCAGTATTAAATTTATATGAGATTTGTGCGTTAAGTGCTGTTGACTTTTCCAGAAAACCCTTGTATTGGAACCAGGATTAGCATTTGTATTGTGTACTTATAAATATACCGTATTCCCTCTAAACATAACACCCTCTATTTATGAAACAAAATAATCAAATTAACCTTCTTTGGTAAGGTGCAAAAATAAGAAGTTTTTTTTAATTGATCCACATCAAAACAAAATAAAACTGTTGGTGTCACTCAAATTTGGTGTTTCGAAAATAATTAAGACACCCTCTCAAAAATTGGTATTGGTGCCATAATTAGAGGGAATACGGTATACTGTGCACAATTTGACATAGACATACATCTGGGTTATCATCGCCTTGGTTCTGACAGAACAGACATTTCCGCAGATCATCGCCCGTCGCACCGTCAACCATCACTTCGCCTTCTTCCTCGTCAGCAGCTGAGGGCTCAGAAAGTTTCTTGGGAGTATTCGCAAGCTTCTTGAACGGCGATGGTTGCTCGGATGAGGGCCCATCATCACGGTAACGATACTGTGCATAAGAGTGGTCTTCACTTGGTGGGACCACTGCTCCAGGTAACATACCACTATAACAAAGAATTTTAAAAAGCTATACTAAACATTGAATTCTTTTTCATTACAATTTTCCATGTAAGGCCCATGTTTTTAATAATTTGGATTACACTGTACTGGCAGGACGTTCAAAGTGCGGTAATCGGGGGAAAAAATTAATTTAACATAGTACAGTGCATCCTATTTAACTCAAACCTCAAGAAAAAATCAAAAAAATTCGAGATAGACAGAAATTCAACTTCTATTGAACAGAAATTGTGCCAAAGGGATATTTGAAAAGATTCGAGTTAAGCCAAAACGCGAGTTATCCGTCTTCGAGTTAAGCGAGGTTTACTGTACCTAAAAGTGAAACTGTTTATAAAACATCGCATCGCAATTTGTCTGTTCTTATCTGTACTTACTCAGGCAATTTAACATTGCTCCAGTAAATGGACGTTTTGACATTAACCCATGGAAAATACTTCTGCATCTCCTGTTCACAACGAGAAAATATACGTCTGTAAAACTTCACATTTTAACTCAGAAACATGATAAAAATCCTCTTTTTCATAACTGCAAACTGTTTTAAGTGAAAAGCAATTGCTCTGCCTGGGTATAAATTTAGCCATATAATCTTCATTTTTGGTACAAGTAAATCTCTGGTGTCCAGTAGAACCTGTCTTGAGCGACACTGAATTTTTTCCTCTCAAAAGTGTCGTAAAAGGCAGGGTGTCACCCAAGATAGGGTCATTTAAACAGGTTTTAACAATCTTTAATACACTGACAAAAGTGCCGTTAAAGGCAGGATGTTGTTCAAGACAGGTGACGTTCAAGACAAGTTACACTGTATCTAGGTTTGCAAGCGGATCATGAACCTTAAGCTGAACTGTATTCTTGTCCTACATGTAATGCCTTACCTTCAGGAATATAAGTTGAATAGCACCGCAAGACTTCTTTCTGGTATACGGCATAGAGTCGCTTTTGTTGTACTGCAAAACCCTTGCAATGTCGTCTGTGAACTTACTCTAAAAAGGGAAAAAATAACATTATGAAACATTTTGAAAAGATACACATTGTCTTATTATGTGCAAAATACAAAGGTGTTGATGCAACATTCAATAAACAATTTAGTTAGTGTTATTGATGGATTTTTCTTTCACTAGTCACTGGGCCACGCAGCACATTTCTAACGATAAAATTGGTTTGAGTTTGAATTCCAGCAATGGCAATTTCTAGTACACGTTTTTGGGGTGGAGTCATACTCCTAACGTGCAATTCAGAAGCTTTGGAATGGCACAATTTCCCACGGAACAATGCCTGAACCCTGCATCTTAAGTTGGTAATTATGTTTACATGACTAAAAACATGCAATTTAGCTTAATTCACGAATTAAAACTGTGAAATCAATGGGCATGGCGATCTCAAAGCTAAAGTGAACAAACAAATGACCATTATGTAATCTCCAATCTGAAATAAAGTAAATTTACACAGATCTATAATTATTGTGTTCTTAATGTATTTGTTGTTAGAATATTACAGAATTTTGTATTGACACATCTTGCGAAATAAGTTACCGTAAATGTCTGATTTGAGGTGCATGCACATTACCAAGGGTGGGGTGCTATTGGTTTACTCATCAAGGGTATTGAAATTTTCCATGTCTAGAAATTAGCTGATGACAAGTTGGTCAGAGGTGATACTTAAATAACGTGCATGTAGAAAAACTGGTCTTACGCCCACGTGCGTCAAATCCGACACTTACGGTATATAATTATGTAGTAAGTGCTAAATTAGTACCCACCCCATCCTTGAACGTTATCTACTGTACTTACTATATCGTGATATCGATGTTCCTGAACACGCTTGCGTATCTCTTTCAAATCACGTGGGAAAGGTTTGGTTTTGACCTTTGCAACGTCCTTGACCCCATCACCAAAGGTTACCTTCGTCTCGGGCTTCAATCCCTGCAGTAAACCTTCCATTGCCCTCTGTGTTTCCTGTATAAAGGTAATTGAGTCACATGTTAGAATCGGTATTTCATTATCCCTAGCAATATGATGAGTTCCCAGTGTTTCCGCTACCTTTTAAAACTCCCTAAAACGCCCTAAATTTTTGAGGTCCCATTGCAATTTTTGTGGGTCATACATAACAAAAATAGGTCCAGATGGACCTGAGCTCATTTGGCATTATCATAAAACTCAGACATTAAAGGTTACAATATCACATGAATACAAATGAAGTATCTAAGATCAAATCCTAAATAAGTGACCTGTGAAAAACATACATATGGCTGCCAAACTGCAAATATAGGTGACATCAATATACTTTTTACATGAAATAAAGAGGATGTATAGATGCATAAAGCTGCCAAATATGAAGTTTGTATCATCTACTGCATGTCCAGGAGAAAGGTTCAAAGAAAAAAACAAATATAGCTCCCAATTTGAGAATAATGGTCACAGCAACATAATTTTTGCTACGCTTTGAGATAGTCCATAGGTGCGCATGTGTGTAAGTTATGAAGTCTCTATGATCAATAGTGTGCTCAGGGTGACTGTGCACAGACGACAATGACAATGACAACAATGACGACAGACGACGGACACTTCATGATTCTATAGGCTCTTTGGCCAAATGAGCCAAAAAAAAGACTTAAGCTTATTGCCAATAATTTTAATGCACCATTTGGGTGCACATCCCCAATTTCTAGGGGTCACTTGATAAATTCAGTGTACTTTTGGCAGGTACGCGTAGTAGCGGAAACACAAAGTTCGTGAGGCAAAATTTTTTAGTGTTCAGACAATTTGATGCAATCGTACAACTGAATACTACGTTCCTAAGTAAATCATTTTAAGCAAATACGTACAAAAAATGTACTCGAGCGCTTATCAAACTTAAATGTAATGCAGTAGGAAAGGGGAATAATTCCACATAGTTAAGCTACGGGATATGAGATGTAATAACTAAAATGATACTTTCACACAGACAATTTTCATTCAATTGCCAAAATACACAATTTAGTTTTCTCTTTGAAATAAATCATTAGTGTGCGCATTCTCGAATAAACTAGATATTCACCACAACAAGTTCGATCATTTCATGTCAACTCTTTTAAGTAAATTTAAGTGCTCAATAAAGATTATTAACGGATTGCTGAAACATAAATACAGCGTTTCTGTCACTTGTGATACCTGTGGGAAACTTTGACTGTGCTTCCTGGATATTCTTGGGGTTTTTTCGGGAATGTAACAGTCTCATTTACGACCCTGACTGAAATACGCATCGCATAATTCAGTCACTAGTTCAACGTGGCAAACTATCAGCTTCTGAGAAACTGACCTCGTTAATTGAGACAAACTTTAAATGCATACCTTCCAAGTTTGCAAATTCACGTGTTTAGCTTGTGGCCTTGAGGTAACAGAAACTCTGCGAGTCAATAACTTTGATTTGAAACAAATGATAAACTGTACAAGGTTAGAGGATGCATGCTTAATATTACGCAACGAAGTGTTAGGTGGTGAATTAACCTAAAGTATACGAATCAAATAAAATACTGTCATACCAACCACACAGGGGAATGCATGACAAAAAGAGCAAAATGTTTAAATACGATACAATTTGTCCAGTATTTAATATGCTAGTATACAATTCCCAACAAACGATGGACTTCTTGATTTACAACTACAAACAAGTGGTTGCTAAACACTGCATCTAAGTATATTCGAGTTTTTATTAATTTTTTTGTGACGATATAACCGCAAATAAGAAAGTGAACTTCTTTTCAAATTATGTAAAATACAACATGAAGCATTTTTTTCTGTATTTCCGCTGAGTCTACAGTTCAACTGGTATGCCTGCCAGTTGCACGTTTTAATTCAAAGCATGTTGAATTTTGCACACTCATTGCCACTTGCTGTTTTTGACACATTTCGAATAGAAAACATTCAAGGTGAGCATGAAACTTTGTGGATTGATGTTCACGAACTTCGTAAATATTCACCTTATCAGGAGTGCTTTGCGGATTTTCCATAATGGCTCGCAACAACTCTTCCGCTATACTTGGACCACCTTCAGCACTGTCTCCTGCCTGGTCGACAGCCATGGGCACTGCCTCCGGATTTGGTGAAACCTAAATTACACACAATATACTATTAACTGTTCTGTGTAAAACGCATCCCCTATTAAATTTGTGTTGTCTAAGTTGAGGGGATTAATGGTTTACCCTTTCATGAATTGGTCTTTTGTAGTTTGTGCCCCAATCTAAATTTCCATGCTTCTCAACCCTTTACGAGACTACAGTCATTATTACTAAGCTTGGCCATGTTTGAGTTGAGGCGTGATAATGTGAAGCAGTTTTTAGCATGCGTGGGGATGCCCAACAAAGTGTCAGGTACCTGTCTCAACTAGGATCATGACTACAAATATTTCTACATACTAGCATTGATGACGTTCCACTTGTACTTGGCTCGGTGCCCAGTTCTGATGCTGTGTCCGTTGCTGATGAAGAGCGCACGCTGCCTTCGGCTTCAGACGAGGCCTTTTCTGACGGGTCAATTATATCAACTTCCATTGGCTCTTGCAATGTTTCATGTGATTGACTGCTTTGCGGCAAACTGTCAGAGCTGCAACTTGGTTGCTGACTGATTGGCGTACTTTCTGAACACGGTCCGGTTAAATATGATTCTAACGACTGATTGCTGGTCACCTGCTTCGCAGCGTCACCTTGAGTTTCATCTCCTGGTGGCAAACCCGGTTGTGATTGGTCTGCCTGACTAGATTGACCTTGACCTGTCTGGTCGTGTGATGTTTGAGTGGATTCCTGTGGTTTTGGATCGGTGAATAGTGCGGTTTTAACTTGATCCCTTGTTTTATTTTTCCTGATTCCAGGTTTCGGTTCCTGTAAATAGAAAATACCAAGTGTTAGTTTTAATTTTATGTAACTATGCATATCTCCAATTGACCTGCCAGGCACCGGACTAAAATGTCCAGATTCCAAAACATGTTGACTTTAGTTTGGTATCAGGGCTCGAATTAGTGAAAAATCTAAGGTTGCCTGCAGGGCAACCTGACTCTGAAATCAGGTTTCCTGAAACAAATGGGAGATTGTCCTGACTTAATTAATTTATAAGGCAAACAAAAAACATTGTAAAATTTACGTTGCCCTGCAGGGCAATCTAGGAAAAATCTTGGGTTGCCTGAGACAGCTTTGGGTCGAAATTTCGACCGGGTGAGTCACTAATTCGAGCCCTGGGTATGAATACAAATATATTCGAAGCTACTTTGGATGGCACTCCCTAATTTACTATGATTAGCCTGTTGTCAATGGCAGAATGCCGTTTCGAACAGGTTAAATAAAATAAGCTCAAATAGTGACGATTCCTATTGTGAAAAATTGTTGCAAAAAGTAAGATGCCGTCCAAGCCAGGTCAAACTTAATTTCTTTCCTGCAGATACAAAACCGAAACATATTCGTACCTCATCTTCAATCCTGGTTAAATTAGAAGCTTGTTTCGTGGCGAGCATATTGCCGATAACCGTCATAAATCCGGCCTGCATTTCGTCTTTAATGATCGTCTCCCAAGGCGCAGGTCTCATCGGGTAACACAGACGACAATGGTAGGCAATGTCTTCCGGCAAATAGGAGAATGTCTGGTACATGTCATCTGAAAATAAAAATACACGTGATATTATTACACAATCAGGTGGTGTGGCAAGTGAGCATGATGGCTCTACTAGTTTGGCAAAGATGGCAAATATGACTGCCCCATTATCTAAACTACTGCTTGCTGTAAGTCTGGTAAAATAAAGCCGTTTTAAATCTGCATAGCTTACACAGCTGCCCTTGCAGCTTCACACTCGCCACAGTCAACACATTAGACTTGCTCTGATCCTTTGATATTTTCTATTATGGATGAATAACAAACGTCACTAAACAGATACAAACGTAACGTACCAGTAAGTCCTTCACATTTGGCATGCACCCAGGAATTACATGTTGAACACTGGATCATCTTACAGTCCCAATCATCGTCTGCGTATGTTGAGTGGCAGATGGGACAGTAGTTTCCTTTATCCATAAGCATACCGCACTCGTAACACAGGGAGAAGTCATGAGTCCAGGTCGCATTGTATGCAGCTCCTGGGGTCGTAGCACCACAGCTTTTACATTTTACACACTTTGTACAAATCTGAAATTTACGGAAATTTACAATAGGGACGTTTAGCTTCAGGTTTCCTGGACCGTGACCTGACCTGAAACGTGGAGGAATCCCCTGTGACGTCAT
>JBCAUI010502783.1:0-13183 GCA_038406195.1 Haplosyllis anthogorgicola | reverse complement strand
GGAAGACAGCCCCCCCCCCCTCATCAGGTGAGGTGCAGACAGCCCCCCCCCCCAGCAGGTGAGGTGCAGACATCCACCCATGCGTGACAGACTATTTACCCGGCTTTCCCAGGTAATTTCTCTCGTTGCACCATTATAAAGCCAGCATCAAAAGCAAGCCTCTCGTTTGAAACTAAACTCCCCATTTTCTCTGGTGATTCCGTGGAATACATTTTTGTCAAAAATCAACATGTTGGTTACGTAGGTGATCATTGCTATCAAAAATGCTCCACAACAAAGCGTCAGAATCCACACAATTTTCACATACGTCATCAAAAGCGATGTGTCTCTAATTTGTAGCATGAAACATCTATTGTAATCTTTCCTTTACCGAAAATAATGACTTGATGGCCATTGTTGTGGAAAACAGTTGTTGATAATGCAAACGTATCACATACATAGAAAAGAAGGATACAACTGATATGCTAAAATGTTCAAATGGATCTGTCCTGTGTTTCTCTGCGTTCGTTTATTCACATATATAATGCCTTTTTCATTACCTTTGTGGTAAAAATTCACTACTGTGAACTGTTGCATCACGCCAAACCACGGTCGAATGTTATTCTGAAAACGGTTTATAATATAAAAGCACCTAACAAAACTCCCGGTGATGCTGCATAAAACGAAACCTGACTATTACAAATATTAGGAAGCACCACAGGACCAATGTTCAAATTGCCCTTGCTTTGATCTTCGCTTAGAAGTGCATCACAAATGGGCGTCTGAACAAAGGTGAGGTTATAAATTTGAAGGTTAGGTGACGGGCTTTCTAGAAATATTGCCTGTTGAAGGACTACCAAGTCAGCCTTGCAGTGAATTATTCAACTTTCAAAGACAGCTTGTCTTGTACCAAACGAAAATAAAGGGCAAAAAGGTTCTCACCAGTCTGACCTGACGGTAAGTTCCATCGCCGATATAATTGGATTTACTAGTCAGGCTTCCACTCTGAACAAACAGATATTACTGCCTAGAATACATCGGTTACCTTGTAAGCGAAAAGTTGGGGTGACTGATAAGAAATAAATTCTACAGCAATTAGAGAGGAAAGTAAAACGTATCGTAACGTAAAGGTTAGGTGACCAAAAAAATCACGAATGGAAAATATTCTTCGGGTCTCTCTCCCTCATTATTCTACTCATCGTTACAACTACATTTCGGGAATTCATACAGCATCAGCAGAATTTGCAATTCTTTTAACTAACCCAAAAACATTACATAACAGCTGATCGACGTTCTGTGGTTGTCATTCGACATACTTCTGTTCAGAACTTGGATTATGATGTGAAAGTATGAAGATTTATGGTGCTAAAATAATTATAGTCACTATTAGGCCTATCGTTATAATTCTACATATAAAGTTTCGAAATTTGCCCACCATCTGGATATCATCCATGCCAGGATTTGAAGGGGTTAACATGAGAGTTACACAGAGATAAAGCAGCACATCATGTTTCATGAGAAGTGATGGATCCTTTTTGTGAACCACATCAAAATTAAATAAGTCGCTCTTATCATGTATGGCATCATCATGATACGAAAGTTTGATGACATTGACGAAGTTACGGCACTTTTGCATGTTACAGTTCACAAAGTATTAAAAGGTATGCCCACAAAACATATGTATCAATGATCATTTGCTGATGGATACAATAAGGGAAAACATTCACTTGGAATAGTACATATTAGGACTTTGTTCTGACGACGGGAAGGTTTGTGCTTTCGTCTCAGAACCAAGTACGCACAATACTTAAATCCTAGTCAGACCTCAGAGTTTGCATGATGGTAACACTAGACTCGGCAAAAAACGAGTCCCTTCCTGTTGAATTAGACCAGAATGGAAGCATATCTAAATTTAGTTCTGCTGAGACTCACATAGGTGGCTATTCTAGGATAAATATGTCAAAGCGATATCCTGTCTGAATATAGATGTAATAAGGTATGCATGTAGATATTATTTTTCAGACAGACATGTTCAAGTCGAAAGTGATATGTCAGTCACACTTACAAATCCCAGTGCTGCGGAAAATCCCTTACCAACAACATGTTCATACTTCATCTCCTGCACAATAAGAACAATGTTTCCTCTTAAAAAGCTGCTATTTCTAGAATTTTACTCAAAGATTCTTTCTGTTTTTTGTACATTGCGTAATTGAGAGACATTGGGAGTATGAACTCATTAAGATTTATAAATTTAAGGACTTATTCTAAGCATCTAATGGTAAACTATATTAATATTATATTGGTTTTCACTCAAATCAATTCAACCACCAGTACTGTCAAATCCAGCACGATTTATTTGATTGATCTCAATAAAAGTAGAATTAATTTCCATACAGAGTAGGGTACACGATATCTGATCTCGGGAACTTAAATTAAAAATGAAAGGCAATCAGCGCTCTACATGCAAATGTTGACACTTAGTCCGTGAACACATAAAAATGGCTTAGTTGTAAAGGAAATCGGAAAACATCACAATTTATTTGCCTTTAAACAACTCTTTGTACTTGGACAAACACACGATTGTTTCCCAATTTTAAATAAAGCGGAGAAATAATACACTGTAACGTACCAAGGTCGCGTCAAATAGTGGCAAATCTCGAAATTGTTAAAAAATGCATATTTTTACCCAATTTCGAATCATTTACGGGAAAGCACTTTGGAACTTCACTGGAAATGACAGGAAATTTCTTTCATTGTTTATCAAGTCAAAATTTAAATAACAAGCACTTTCTTTTTCTCATTCGAAAGATTTTGTATTGGTAGCGTGTCGTCTCGAGTGGCGAGGAAATGTCTTAACATAGAAGTGCTTTGTTACTTGATATCTTTCATTTCTGTATTGACCTCAAGTAATCACCAGATTGCAAGTCAAGGATGCCAAATGTGCAATTAACCACACTGAATCTAATTTAAAGCGAATCAAATCAAGATGAGCCAACCTAAGAAATCCTATAATTAAAGGGCAATCTACACAGGCAAATATTTCTGGAAATTGTAACCTAAAGTTTGAACAATTTAATAACTATAAAGGAGCTACACAAAGGTTGAACGGTTCAAAAACGGAGGACTATATTGCTACTAAAAATTGATCAAATAACGGATCTGTTCCTATCGTCTGCTCTTGGAATATGTGTAGAGGAAGAGTTGACCACGTCACTGTGGATACAACTTTCCTCTTTTATCCCTGCAAACCAATTCTGGTTGCAAAGGACAGTGGTTACCGAGGGACTATCAATCTCACGATTATCAAACACAATGAACTGAATATATTTACATTGTCAACAGATGCGTATTCAGTAGCATTCCATGGTACCAGTCGAAATAATAATGCTCTTGTGGAAAGGAAAAGGTGACACAGTTTAATGGTATTTGAGGTCGCTGTCTCTGTTCGGAGTAGATACTAAACAACTTTCATTCGAAATTTTCTCGTTTAGGTCGAGTACAAGAAATATTCGCTTCTGGCCATTGCTTATCATCAGTTTTGATAATTGATTAAGCCTAAATATCTTAACATGACCTCTGTCTTGCAATAGCATTCTTATTGTCTACGGTGAAGTTGTCTACAGTGAACTAAATGTATCAACCAGAGCTAAACAAACTTAATTAAATTTCAACGTGTGAGAATGGCAATCATTTTGAATCTGAAACTACTGATGAAATACGTTTTGCTACTGCTGCCGTCGTAGGCGTCACCATTGTTGTTAATAGCAGTGGCGGTGTTGTTTTTGCGTTATTTTGTGTTTTGAGAGGGATTTCCTTTTACACGCTTCCACATCATTATTTGAATTTGAAACGATCTTAATTAGATTAAACGATGAGTATTTACTAGGATGAATTCTAAGCTTAATTTTGTAACTAAGTAAAATAAACAACAGATGATTAAAATCGGTTCTAGAGAGTTAAATGAGCTCAACATAAGGAAGTCACGGCAAGCAAGAGCGACGAGTCGTGCTGAGCGAAACCATTACTTTCATGCGTGATGTTTTACTGAGTTCTGTAGCTTACTTGCACATAGAGCGAAACATTTCCGACACTGGTTCGATGCAGACCGTTTCAGTCTCAAGCTCGCTTTAATTAGATTTCTTGGGCAATATCCATTCGCAGTGTTCTCGCATTGTCTTGGGAATAAACCTACAATTCAATCTAAAGGGAAACTAGCCTTGTGAAGATGCCAGGCATTGACAGATAAATGGAAAATGTTGTCACAACTCTCGAATATAATGAAGTGTTTGAAAAAACTATTGCATCACCAACACACGAATTGTTAGAAGTTGGAACAAATAGTTTGCAAAACGAAAACAGTTCGCGAGTAAAAGTTTTCCTTTCTGATTTGCTTGCCGCTAATTTCAGAAGTTTGCTTCTGTCTGACAAATCTCGCATCTCACAAAGAAAAAAGGAACACAAGCTTCAAAAGGATAATATTGCTGCATGTTTCATTGCAAACGTAACTTGATTTATTAACCCACAGCCACAGAAAACGATTGGGCTTAAAGTTCAGCTAAATATGTAAAGAATAAACACCCATAAAAAGTCCCAGTTTAGAAAGCGAAAGCAGAGCAACAAAAGAAACATTTCCTCTCATCAAAGGTCTCTAATTCCAGTCATAGTATTTCTTCGAATTTATCACACATATTAAAACACACAAACTTCTACCTCTTCGCATTAGGCGGCATAACTGTTCGAAATGATCGCAATTTTTAAACGAACAAGTTACCCGAATAGGGTGTTAGAATTTTTCAGTTTTCGCCAATATCATTTCATTCCATATTAAATTCACGGGAGAGGACTATGACATAAATTTAAGAACCATTAGGTTCCATTTCTCCCGCCTCGTGTTGATGGTAATCACAAGAAATGGTTCCTTTTTATCGAGAACGTCAAAATTAAATTAGTTCCTGTCATGTCAGACACCACATTTAAAACGAGAAACCTGGATGGGTAAACCTGGATCAACATCGCTTCAACTGAAAATCAGCAGCACAACATCTAGTTATTTATTCCACAATCACCACGTTAGAAATATATTTTGGAGGCTTAAGGCTACTGTCCTGGCTTAAAACCGGACTTAATTACTAGCTTTTAGCGCAGATGGCCAATAGGTTACAAAGCTGTGGCGATACGCAGATTTGAATCATCATCACTTACTTGCCTGTAAACAGTCCGCAGTTAACAATTAATCATCATTTCCGTTAACATGAATAATATATATAGATTCTGAAACAAATCTAATTGAGAAATTCTAGCATTACAGTTTTTTGACCAAAATAGATTTAAGAAAGGTTGATACGGAAGCATGGCTACTTTGGTGTTGACGGTGGTTAAAGGTATCACTGCACAAAGGATCTTTTGAAAGCTGATCATGCAGGCTGTTCATCGGCTGTTGATGTGTTTTTGAAATTTAACTGTGATTCAGTTTCGTCGTTTTCAAGGGTTCATGTGAAAGAGGAATTGCACATCAATGAAACTGCTTTAGTGGTCATGTACACCTCCTGACGGATACATACTAGTATCACTTCTCAAAGAGAGTCAACACATTTGCTAAAGTTTGTCATGAAACCCGATGTAACCACAGCCATACGCAGACAAACGTTGGGAAATCTGTTTCTTTCAACAAGCAAAATCAAGCTAGATAGTACACTTGTTTTTTGCAATGACTTTGTTGCTCTGGGACGCTAAATTAGGAACAAAAGTGCTTGTGTTCCCATAAACTGTGTTAATGGCCTAAACTTTACCCTCTACATGACAGGTTAAGTGACACTGTGCAATAGAGTCAGTTCTGTAATTGCATTACTAAGTCTACGCTGCACAATCCCAGACCTGAACACAGCCTCTCTAGGTTAGAGACAAAGGTGTTCGCGTACCTTGAGCCCGTGTCAATCTGACTTGGATGTTCTTGAGTCTAATTGAGCACATGTGTTTTCCCACATGATTCCTTTTCGTATCTGTGAAAGTCTTTGTTTTACACTCCTGTTTTTTTTGACATTTCAACGAAAGCTTGATACGGAAAGAATAGTTTTTACTCTAGCGTTAATTATTCATCAAAATCTATCAAATAAAAGACTGCTGGTTACACACTGACAAACAATACAGAAGATGTGTAAAATTATTGTCTCATGATGACGAAACAATATCCAGCTTGTTGTGCAGAACGCAAGATAATAACAAAGATGGCATGTAACATTCTGAAGGAATGTCACAATGATGAAAAGCTGTGCTGATATATGGTCAGCGCCAAGGAAATGCAATCTTTTGTTTGCCTGTAAGGATTCTATTTCAAACTACAAAATGCTATGAGTAAACTGTGTCCTTTATAAAAAACATATCCTAAGGAGTATTGGTCACCCTCCAAACGGAAGGTCACCTGGAGGTAACGAGAGAAAAGCCTGCTGGATAATGTCATTACTTCTGTTCATGTTACCCTGTAGGATACTGCAAGACAACTGGCTTTTCCTATCGGCAGGAGCACAAAAGGACACATGACCCGGGCTCGTTATAGCCCTTCCGAACCTAAATCTTGCCTTAATTGGATTAGTTAAACAATATAAACGACAACTGAAATGTTGTTTAATGGTGGTGGGAATAGAGTAATTAACCTTAATGGAAGATTCGCTAAATGAAGTCACTGGGTGCAAGCGTGTAAATCTTTACCTCATTTACACCAATGTACAGAAGAGCTCAGAGATCTCTACGTTCGAAAGCTACATTACAAATCAGGTTTATCCGCGTCTCTTCTGACCACTTTATCATGGGGATTCCGTACAAAATTATTTGGGAAACGCCAAATGTGTTTCGTACTGTTGTCCTTCGAAACAAAACAATCTTAAATTGTTGTATTGAATTACAATCAAAATATTACCACATTAAAACTTGTTTAAAAGTTACTCCACGTATAGCCTCAATTACTTTACTAAGAAAATGCAACAAGCAGTGCGCTATAAGTTACATTAAATGCCATTTCTCAATGAAAGAGAAAAATAACAATGCTTTTCCGAAACAGATTGCGGTTTGAGGGAATATTTTGCCACCGTGGTAATGATTTCGCTACACTTTGGATACAATATATTAGAAAACGAATTCATAACGACATAATTCTAAATTATTGTTTATCGTGCAATTATTTTGCGGCTTCCATTTCCATTGTATGTTGATACAATAATCATATGTTATCGTCACCACTGTGTCAGCTTTTCAAGTTGTTTTTTGGAAACACCTGATTCATCTCAATGAAAGATTTACTACTGCAGTCTCCTTGTGACAAAAATGTCATAAACTTAATTTTTATACTTGCCAACTAAATTGAAAATTCAGTGACTACAAATTATGCCGAGCTATAAAGGGAAATTGATGTTAAAGAGTGTTTGATTTCAAAAAATGTAAGTGAAAGGTAAAATCTAGGCATGGCAAATAAAAGTTGTCTTTGTTTTGTTTCTAGTGCTAAAATATGGGCAAGCAGAAAATTTCAATCAATTCTTTCAAGATACAGACTATCTCAAAATGGAATCGACGACAAAACTTTCATATCGTAATGTAAAATCTGAAACTGAAATCACTTTCGGAGGAAACATGTGTACGAATTAAAAGTCTGAACGCCAAAGACAATGTTTCAGCCGAGTTGAGTTGCCACAAGATCTGACAAGGCTTATTCGCAAGGAAAGAAACGTTTCAGTTATTTTAGATTACATCTTCAACTCAGTGCTTCCTAATTAGACTTCTTTTCTTTCTGTATTTCCACACTGATACGCAATACTATAAACGATTACATCTGAGCCGGAGAGAACGAACATTAAATGCTCTTTACCAGGCTCTATGATTTGTGCTGACTGTACATGCATGTCTATCTAATCCCCCCATTTGTTATGTGTAAATGCGTAACTTGAAACTACAAGCACACAAGGAATACTTCTGTCCAGAATCATAGACAAATGAGGAAAATTTAAGCAAATACAAGTGTACCCAAAAACATACATAAGATTTACATGCCCTATATAAATACTACTTTTTTCTTCATTCACAGTCACCTGGGCTTTTTACTCTGCAGTAGTCACGACAGACATGGGGGAGTCATTTGTCATTACACTTTTCTGATGTCAATCGTTCTTTGAATTAACCCTTTAAGCACCAGCAAATATGGCAAAAATAGCCTGTGTCAGAGCTAGCTTCACGGTGCATGGTTTGTGGAGTCACTCACTCCCTCCTGAAAATTTTTCGATTGATTTGGTCTGTACCATGCATTTTGGGGATAATGTGTCTTAAATATTATGCACTGAATTTGCCACAATTTCAATGCTGTTCTTTGCTATAGCTGAAAATGGGTCCTCTGCAGCAGTCTAAATGGAGTCCAAAAGGGATTTTCAGACAACTTTGAAGGGCCAGGACAGATTTAAAACTGGCCCCAAGCCCCAAGTCATGGGTCACCTGGAGTGCCAGGTGGTACTCAAGTCATTTACTAAACAAAAGTTGGCCTGTGATTTAAAGCCTGGAAATAAGGCCAAAAACACTAAATATCAATGAGATTCAGGGAGATGAAAGTAGCGTTAGCTCCTTTTATCTCCCTAGGGGGATTTGGGGGGGCAGGAACAGTGTCGCAAAGTTTTTAAAATTTTTATTAAAATTCAATTTCCTATTGGAACAAAATAGTAAGCTCGGGAGGAGCTCCAGAAGGTGGTAGGGGTCAATTTTAGCCTATAGTGTCGCTGCAACATCATAGGGAGCTTAAAGGGTTAAACGTTTAGCTATGCGCAATGACAACATAGTGTTCCACTACAAGCAAGGGATTCCGAATCCTACGTTTTACAAAGCGACCAGCTGCAGATATCTATACATAAAGGACACAATGATGAGGAAATAGAATTAATCAACTTAAGTAACCGAATTAATAGAAGGTGTAAGCGACCGCTTCAGATGCCTGTATTTACACGTAGTCTGATGTAACTATACGATAAATTCTGAATTGGTCTGGTGGATTTCCAGCAACATGTAAGAAATCGACAACAATATGTAAGGCAATAAATATTTGTTTATTCTAAAAATCTAGCGTTTGTGTTGAAGGTATTTGTTTTCAATTTGTTTTTATATTTACATAGGTTTATTTGAAAATAAAAAGAAAATAACAGTAGCCTTTACGAAGAAGGCGACTTGCAAAAGAAAAAAGTCTAAATTGAGAGACAATGAAAATTCTATATCGTGTTACGTATCTGACACAAAAGGTGCTTATAAAAAAATAAAAACTATTGTGTATCTGCATTTTTTGTCTATGAATGACATTAAATAGGCTGAAAAACTGACTGCAACGTGATCTGCAGTAAGAATGTTGCTTTAACTACAGCTATGTGATATTTCCTTAATAATTTATTGTTTTGAAATGGAGATTTTCCAAGATAAAATGTCATGTCCATTATCAGCATTTAATCTAAATGAAGTGAACAGATCTGTGTCCAAGTTGATTAAACGAATGCTAAGAAAACTGGCCACGAATGGTTGTTGTAGTTGTCTAGTATCAGTTAAATACAGGTGGGAGTTCAGTTGATTCCTGTCACCCACATCAAATAAAATGTCCAGCGGAATTAAATACTCCAGCTGATCCATCAGCATTACGGCGTAAGCTCTGCTACATGAAATGCTAGCCACTCACAGCATAAACGTGCAACATTTTTGCGACATTCGATATTGGTCGTAGTCCTGCCAATGATATTTTATGCAATAAATTCCAGCGACTCGCAAGATGTCAACAAATTTTATAGAACTGCAACGACCAAAATTTTTTATAGTGTGACTTGTTTCAACGTGGCTTACGCGGGTCATTCAAAAAGTTCATAGCCTAACATAGAAAATATTAAAATGCAATCAATTAAGCATCGTATTATGCAAGTATGATGTACTTGAACATGATTGCACATATCAGGTTTTTATACAGCTGCCTATACATGGCCTATAAAACACCTAAAATTGAGCATTTTTTTCATGCATAAGGCTGAGATATCTCATTAGATTTAAAGTTCATAAAACCTTTTTCAGTTTCATTTTATAAAGGAATACTATGTCTTTTAAGAATGATTTAGAATAAAAATATATGAGGCTCCTGACCTTGCTTATCCTTTAATAATCAAAATAGTTGAAAATATAGTAATTTTTGAAAATTCCTTTTGAAACAACTATTTATAATTTTTTAGGTTCTTTTGTTCTTTACCTCTCTACATATTTCTGGTATATAAAGTGCATATTCCTCTGTTAGTTTGTGGATTAATTGATTCTAACATAAGCTTTGTGTATGTGGAAGCTTCAGCATACCGAAGCAATCTTGGATTTTAACAAAACAGCACTTACTCTAATATAATGATTATTTCAAAATGTTTAAAATTTATTCTGTACCAATCTGTCTAAGGGTGAAATAATAAGACACGAGCGGATTTGCCTTGGACTGTTTTATCGAGTGCTGAACGTATGTACATGTGCGTGGTCGTGTGTTCCTGGCAGCTCTGGCTGCTTACTGGCTGGGTTGTCCTTTATACTGATGCCGTTACCAAGGCTATGGGTAAACAGAATAGACTGGCCATAAGTCCCTAGATTGACGGGAGACTTCGCTTGGTTATTCACCAGGAAAGAGGGCAGGTTGTCACGCTAACAAAAGTCACCACTAGACATCCCTCTTTTTCAAAATAAAACTAAATTACAAGTATACGAAGTTTAAATTAACTATGGTCAGTCCCATATATTTTGTACAATAAAATTAAAATAAAATTACTTGGGTAACACACAACTGATCATAAAATGACTAAGTTCGGTAAAATGTTTTGGACGGCCACTGATACTTTACATAATGAGGATGGTCATCATATAAAATGTACAATAATTACAAAAATAATTGAGATAAATTCTCGATATAATACAGATACATGTAAACTATTAATGTGCACTTCGTGTAAAAATTACAGATTTTTAGCTTAAATATTTGCCATGTTATACAATAAAATGTATGAAAACTGATGGTCTTGAAAGAAATTACGTCCCTCTCAATGGTCTTGAAAGAAGGCAAATACTACATAGTTCATACGATGCATGCTCCAATGGTCTTGAAATGAGTTAAAATAAGCGCTTTTCTGCTAATATCTCAAGAAATACTTATTGGATTTTTTCAAAATTTTCACAGAATGTTCTTTATACATGTCTAGACTTTTATGTATAACAATGACACTGTGCCTTCTTTCTTCACCAAGTGTTTTTCAACTTGGACTTTGCCACTTCAGTGGAAGTGTAAACATCTGTGCGGCTCCTCTGGCTTGTCACAGGTCTGGGGCGGCTCATCTGGCAGCTCAGCTTTCTATTTAGGTCAATGTCTCTTCTTCTTTTTCTTTTTATCATCATCCTCATCTGGTACCTCAGGGTCCTGGGCTATGGCACCTGCTCCTTCAGCATTGTCAACAGCATCAGCAGTGGAGTGCAGTGTCTCCTGGGGTTCATCTCAGTCTGGTGGCCTGTCTTTGTCATCACAGTCTGGTGCTATGGATGGTACATCGTCATAATGACTACAATGAGAATCGAAATTGAGATTACTACATGTATCATCAGAGTGATAAACCTCACCTGACTCATTTGGATGGCTGTCCATATGCATCTCATCACTGTGGTTCAATTTCAGATCAGTCTCAACTCATTTCAACATGGTCTTGAAAGGAGGAGGAATGGTCTTGAAAGAACTAATACATGCAGGTTTGCCAGACTTATGCCCACAACAGCATCTGTCGATGTTACTAGGAGTTCTACCAAGGGTGCAGCTGAACTGTTTTTTGATGAAGGGTCATCATACTCGCTGTCCGTGCTCCAATCGTCCTTGGGATCATTGTAGTAGCAGACTGTATGCTGTTTGTAGGTCAGTTTCTATTATAACATCTCTCCCCATCATCGACTTCCTCGTACTTCTCACAGCTGGGATTGCTTCTCTGGTTGCCTCATCTGTTCTCGCAATGTCCTGCATCTCGGTGGCAGTCACCACTGTCCCGTTTGCTTCTACAGCAGCAGCTGAAATGGCCTTCTCTGCCACAAAAGTCACATGTCTTCTCATATGCTGGGCAGTTGTGTGGCCTGTGGTTGGTGCCACATCTGGTACAGGAGTTGTCCTCACGACGATGGTCTTGAAACGAACTCTTCTTCCCTCTTTTTCATAGTGCTTCTACTTTAACCTTCACGTCTTGGGCTCCAGCAGTACCTTCTGTGTAGACAGGTTCTCTTTCATGGGCCTTGTGTTTGTGATAGCTTCCTATCACTTGCTCGTGGAGTTTTGCCTGCTCCAACACCTTCGAGTATGTTGTCGTTTCTATGTCCCAATCTGACATGATCTTCTTGACTTCGAAGTGTTTGGTGGCATGAAAGAAGAGCTCCAACCTGTGTGCATGTGTCTCAGTTGGTGGGAACTTGCATCTCTTCACAAGTGCCTGTATCCTCAGGTCGAGTTCCACAGTTGTCTCATTCGGTCGCTTTCTGTATGGTCCATGCTCTGCTCAAGGGCATTCCACACTACCTCAGGATTCTTTTTGTCTTCAGATGCAAGGTCTAGTGCATTAAACCATGTCAAGCCTTTGGTGCCCAATGTCAGGATGATCTGTTGCCATTGGTCTTCTGGTTCCACCTTTGATATTGCCAGGTACATCTCCATAAGCTGTCCGAATTCCTTGAAGGTCTCGAGTTTGTCTTTGTGGGTGGCTAGTATAGTTAATTTCTGGGCTTAAGTGTAGAATTCAGCCCACTACCTTTTTTACAGTAGTTTTCCATATATTTTTATAAAAATGAAGAATGTGTCTCTGCATCAGCGTCTCTGCATGAATTCTTTCAAAAGGGTGTAGGTGAAGATAGAGTGTCTCCATGTTGGCATC
This sequence comes from Haplosyllis anthogorgicola, assembly GCA_038406195.1. Lineage (NCBI taxonomy): Eukaryota > Metazoa > Annelida > Polychaeta > Phyllodocida > Syllidae > Haplosyllis > Haplosyllis anthogorgicola. Next base: position 281 of record JBCAUI010502783.1, on the reverse strand, counting down.
TCTGGATGATTTTTTTCAGATTGTGTAGGTGGAGACAGTGTCTCCATGTCGGCGTCTCCGGATGATGTTTTTTCAAAAGGGAGTAGGTGGACATATATATCTTCCAGGAAATTATTCAAAGACACATAAGTAGGAAACTAATTACAAATAAATTTTATACAAAATAACATATATATATATATATATATAATTTTTTTTTAAATTTAAAATTTAAATTTCATACTTTAAAATACTTTTTAAATTTTTAAAAAGTATTTAAGGCAAGAAAAGTTATTAATTTT
>JBCAUI010502772.1:0-13184 GCA_038406195.1 Haplosyllis anthogorgicola | reverse complement strand
ACCATTTTGAACAGGGAATTTGGTTTCCTCTGGCTAAAAGAAATATCATTTTTGTCGATTTAGGCTTTTTATATGAAGAAGAAAAGCCACGGAAAAAGCCACTTTGCGACATATACCTTCAGATTTGACACATTAAGCTGTTACAAGATAAAGATGTCAATGTCATATTTCATTTTAATAATTTCACTATGTGGGAAAAATCACATGCATAATCAAATGCGTAAACTTACTGGTCACAGTGGTCTCCTATAATACCACGAGTGTGACAGTAACATACACCAGACTCCGGATCACAAGTGTCTGCCTGGTCGTTACACTCGCATGTCGTACAATTTCCCCCGTTGGTAGCTGTTCCGAAGTAGCCGTCCTGACAGTACTGACATTGTGGACCTAATCACATACACAAAAAAAACCCGTACACTGCACACATCCAAGCTTGTACTCGAATCAATGAGAAAGCGAACAGCCGAATAACTCCAATTTAGATAGATGAACGCCAATGGTAACAAGGAATGCAAATTATTCATGTCAATAGAAACAAAAAAGTTTATTACAAATTTTTACAAGAGTAGAATAGTGTGTGGTCCAAAATTTTTTCTTAACTTACCAGTCGTGAGATCTTCACACTTGATACAGTTACTTGTCCCAGGTTCACATGTACTGTGGCCATTACACTGGCACACTGGAAATACAATGAAAAGTTTCATTTATAATACACACAGAAACATTTACTGAATACATGGTTACACTATTTAAAATGCAATGTGTTCTCGGTTGCACTAAATGCAGCAACACACTTACATGGGCATGAAGTGAAGTACCACTGTGGGTTGGGACACTTGGATTCATCTGTTACCATGCTGTTACCCTGCTTGACCATTGGTCCCATAGAACCACCTTCCATACATGTACCAAGTCCTGTGTTACTACCGTCATCACACCAACCACATGAAGGATTTGCCTGACATTCTTCACATGTGCGTAGTTGTGAGCATCTAGTTCCTTTAAATAGAAGCAATACACGCATACAAATTACACTTCTTAACACAAAATTATGCATTTTCTCAACTTTCATATTTTACCAAGTGGAAATTTAACGAACATTTAATAAACACGAACGTATTTTGTAACATGTAACTAAAAGCTAGCTATCACACGGACTTACCTGGGCATTTGGCCTTTTGGGTTGTCCATTCCATGCACTGGCCATATGGAAATGAGGCAACATAAGAGTTGGACTCGACACATCTTTGCTCATTAGAGCACCACATGCATCCCGTGAAGGTGCAGTTCTCACACGACGTGTGCGTATTACACGCTGCGTCACACAGCTCCTCGACGTTTTCTTCATCCTCCTCAGGTGGATACAGATCTGTTCTGTCACCTGGCACTGGTGCCGGCTCTACAAGATATGGTTATATCTTATATTTTTACACTAACGATTTAAATTAAAACATAGTTTGCTAAAAAAAAATGTTACTTAAGTACAACAAAACAAAATTTGCATTAAAATTATTTAAATCGAGTAATGTAATTCGTTATCTTATCCTACGGTTAAGTCTGTTAAAATAGGCACCAGTAGAAATACTCACTGTACCGAAAGATATTTAACGTGAGGATTTTTAAAAATATTAGCAAACATTGCACATAACCAGCTCGCACCGATTACCTCCAACCAATTAAAACACAAATTATAAATCAAACAGACTGCTAAAGCCAAAAAAAACTAAATACCAAAGAGTTACATTACTAGAGAAATCGATGGTAATTGTTTTACTCTATTCTATTCTTATCGTCTGCAAAACAGTGGCATCAATAAGGTACTAAAGCATGCAAATTAGCGAGTTATCTCGAGATGTCGGAAATTCGATAAAAGTTAGGTATACCGATAGTCACCCTGGTATAATATAATAAAACAATAAACCTCCATTTTGCAACCTCTCTTTTTAAATAAAGGATTTGTACCTCTTTGTGCGACACTATTTTATACGACATTACAGTGAAGTACAAATCTGGTGTTGCACAAAAAATGACACACTTCATGCGGCTTTGCTGTTATCTACTTATATTCTACGATACGTACGAAGCAAGTGTATTTACAGGATGGATCTAATCATGTTTACCAGATAAAATGTTTACAGTGACAACAGGCAATGGTTACATGTTCTATTTGTAGGTAACAGTGAGTTAAAACTATTGCATCAATAGAGCATTCATGAAATAAAAGTTTCTATTCCCCAAGTAAAGTATCCAAACAACTTTAAGACAGCTTATTGATACGGAGGTAAAGTTTATGAAAAAGAGGGAATTTAACTTTGCCAATCAGCTCACCCGCAATGTATTTATAGTGCACAAAACAACGTTTTTCACTAGGATCCCAGGCACAATTTTCAGAATTGTGACAAGCAGCACAGTTGTGAAGCTGGTGACATTTACTGCTTGAATTGATACCACACGAACTGCCTACATTAACTGACTACAGGCACCAAAATAAAACAAATGGATCTTGTATTAGTACAGGCGTGATAATTATTTGGAATATGTGATGTTCATAGACCAGGTTTCATTCGCTGGGTTGTCACTCAACTTACCAACAGCTGGAAAACAAAGCGGCTGTTAATGATCTGTAACTTCGTGATGCAACTGACATGTTTTGAGAAAAACATTGCACGGCAATTACAAGAACATTAAAATCACTTTTCTTTATCAAATCACAATTCACACAACATACATGCCAGTTACATCACAACAAAAATTTTGCAGTGCATGGCAGGAACCAAAGCGGTGCATTGCAGGAAGACATGTACTAACCATCCTTGTACTGGCACTTTTTGTCTGTAGAAGCCCATGTACATTCATCTCCCGACAGCAAAGACAGACAGGCGTGACAATTGTGAAGAAACGGACAGTTTGAACTGTCCTCTCTAAAGTTTTCCCTGCATTCTGCTTCTGTCTCTGCTTTCTACACACAAAGTATGAGTATTGTGCAGTGTGTAAGTGTTGCTAATACATCATACATGTACTTTAATAATTTTTCTTTTAAGATCTATTTTGGATTATTATTATTTCAGCATGTACAATGCCATTTTTTTATCCGATTTCATTAAATGTAATGTTCAATAATTGCCACAATAATAACATGTTGCATAAAAACGTACCGGTCTATCATGACACTTGCTGCTACTAGTGCACCTATCTTCACACCATACACATTCATAGGAGTTTTCGGTACAGCTTGGACACGACTTGAATGATCCACAAACCGATCTGGCGTCATCTATAGTTGTATTATGATACATTGTAATTACTCTACTATCACCAAAATAACATCTTCAAATTAAAATGATCACAAACAAGTAAACTTGACTAATGCTGGAAAAAGTAGAAAACAAATGTACCATCATTGTGCTGCGGACAGTAATTCCCATCAGCTATATTGAAGTTTTCTATAACCTTTTCATCTATCATCTTTTTAGCATCTTCTTTAAGCTGGCATCCTTGAGAACCGGCCCAAACACATTTTACCCCTTCTCGTGCCCACAGGCATTCATTTTCCGTTTTGTAACTCTCACATTTTCCTGTGTGTATGTTGCAAAACATTTAATTGTTGTAACGATTTTCCGAATGGCTGAACAATTCACTAATTTATTAAATACCAGAAGGAAATAAACATCACTTTGAGCAGGATTTTACGTTTAGGCTCACCTGGCATGTACTTATAAAGGTCATTGAGCATTATTCCGTTGAAACCACCAAACACGTACATTTCCCTAAAAAGTTCAAACATGATTTCTGATAAAGACGAATACAAAAAAACTCTTTAACTGCAGGTGAAAATAACGTTATTAATCAGCAATAAATGGGTTATTATTTTGCTGTAAATTTTATTTCTTCTGTTAGCAATAAATCCTGAATTAATAAATCGATAAATCTCCAACGATAAAATGATCTACGAGGAAATGTTGAGACATTCAAAAATGCACATGTTCGATTGGACTAGCAACTTACCTTGTTAGTGTGTCTTCATTTATATATACTTCAGCTGTGTGACCAAATCTGTGAATGTCTTCGTGTGGACGAGGGTCGTCAAGCGTGTACCATGTATCACAATCTGTAAGCAACAAAACCAAGCATCCAATCAACACCACATTTACACACAATCCTATGCATTATAACTGAAATATGTCTCTCGTTTCAACTGTAAATTATATTGTGGTGATCGAAACTAACCCATGTCATATGCCAGGAAATCTGATGAGTAGCATTTTGCACCATAACTCATTGATGTATCATTGTGTGTATTTCCACCAAACACCAGCATTAAACCAGAAATAATCACTGCTGAGTGGAGGTATTTATACTGCCCGGAACTTCGCAAAATTTTCCTACAAATGTGAGAATACGCAGGTTTAAGCTCTGACAACACGAAGGAAGGCAGGTAGCTGCTCACAACACTATCACCACTATCTTCTTAACATAACTTTTTACTGCAAAAAAGTATCACAATTGTACAAAATAGTGGCATGTTAATAAATTTAACTTCGATCGAACAGAAACAATGAGAAGTCATTTAGTGAGGAAGATGATACCAAAAATACGTACCACTTTTCCCTGTCTGGATCAAATGCATATAAACTGTCCGTCAGATAATAAGATGACGCACTTCTTGAGTGATAACCTACAAACATATAAAGAAATGGTTTTATGTACAGTGGTTTACATAAGTTATAATATCCCCCAAATTAAATTGACTTATTTTTCTGAGATGCTATTGTGTCCGTTCCAATTTATATTTGTTTGTCTGGCCATTTATTCTTTCCTGACAAACAGCAATAACTTTAGTATAATGAGGTACTTTATACACTGATCTTTCTTATATTATTATTAAAAAAAAACAACTACCTGCATGTACATAGATAAGTCGTGTGTCTGGGTCCCAGACGCTAGAGTGACCGTAACCACCTTTAACTATAGCACCTTCTGTCTCTATCTGCTCCCATTTGTACTGTCCTGAAATATTTAAATTCAATTATTATTTTACTTCTAGACTCTTCACAACGATGGCTTGTTTGGTTAAAACTACCCTGCTACTTTGAACACTCCCCAGGATAACTCGTCTGGGTTGGTGGGGGGGAAGAATTCTTGTTTGATACTCGACTCAATAACATTTATGGTAATGGAAACTGGCAAAAACATCGCAAAAGTAGTTATCCTTTCAAATACCACTGTAAAGCCAAAAGTCACATCCCGATAATATGACTGTCTTTCAAAAGCAGGAGTGGCCTTAAATAAGGCATAACAAAATTTTCCAAAATCTTTTTGGTGCCGTGGCTCTCACAGTATCTTTATACGAAGATATACAATAAAAATTGCTTACCAATGTGATATTTCTGAACGGTATTCATGTAACCAAATATAGGACTATGTCCAAAGATGACGTACATCACCCCATGAATGACATGAGCTGTATGACCAACTACAGCAATTGCTATGTTGTCTGGATATCTACAAGGAAGGAGCCGATTTGGAATAACTAAAAGTTCGAAGTGTGATGCAAATAAAACGATAGTGCAATTGCTTAATTGGTGATCTGATGTATTTTACCTTTGATAATGTAGTACCGAACTTGCAAGAGTCCATACTTGAGTGCCGAGATCGAAAATCCAGAGTTCATCAGTTATACTGCTGTTTTTCAATCCACCGTACATATATAGTCTTTGCTAGAAAATTTCAAGGAATATTTGATACAATTTTATAAATGTATTAAAAGTTCTAAAATATTTTCATTACTACACTAAACGACATACTGGAAATTCATTCTGAATTTATTTTGTATTTTGGGTAAAACGTAAATATTGAATCGGATTTGAGGATAAGTTCCTTACGTGATGGATTACTAGAGAATGTCCGTATCTGTCTTCAGGCTCATTCCCATCAACTGCACTGAGCCAATCCCACAATTTTCCAGCAAAATCGTACCTGTAACAAATTAAAGACTTAACTGCAATGGGGCATCATTTGCATATTATTGGTTGTGGGTCATAATTGACGACACATCCTCCAAAATGAAGTATTTCAGTGGTTACACCAATATGCGTGCACTGATTATTCATTCATTCATCGTCTGTAAAAAAAAGTTTACCTTACAATTTTCGATGTCGTACCACTAAATGTTTCTCCTTTCACAACATACATGAAGTGTTTATCTACTGCAGATTTGTGTGAAGCTCGTCCATGAGGTAGATGTGATGGTTCAACATGGTACCACACACCCTTACTGTCCGGCATACTACAATCTGCACCTGTTAAAACACTCAACGTTTATACTGTTTGCATATTATCCTGGATGCAGTATTAATTTCGTGTTCTGTACCTAATAATAATCACTAATTTTTTTCACATTAACTGCAGCTCTGGTATTACCTCTGTATCCACGGACACATTTGCAGCTTCTTTCGCCACCATTCGACTGGCAGCTTCCATATGGTCCGCAGTTATTACCAGGGCAGACCGGCACATCGCATCCCTCTCCCTTCCAGTCCGGATGACAAAGACACTTCTGACTGGATGCATCACACTGACCTTGGTCAGAACAGTCTAGTGGGCATCCGGCCATCCTGCAACATTTGGTATACATACTGTAATCGTACTCGTCTTGCCATATTTGTGTGCTAACTTTATTTTTCACAAGTTAAACCAATTAAGTTAAGAGTCACGGCATAAGATCAAGTTTGTAAAACGCACATTACCCGAATTTTGAAACTTACATATATTGGAAGAACTTATTTCTTTCCATAATCTCTACTCACGAAAAGATGAGGCACTTTCTACAGGTTGCATTCACATTTCTTTAAAACTTACCCGTCAGTTGGTTTCGAACTTGTAAAACTTACACAGTGCCATTCCCTCGTTACTTTAACTGCAAACTCATCGTGATTTTATTCCAGTCCCATTATAGACAAAAACAATTCGCCTCAACGCTTTCGTAATTATGTACAATTCACAAGCTCTTGTCGTGACATTTGCAAATTAATTTCGTAATGACAGTTATTAGCACCGTTTCATACAGATAGGATGATAGTCGAAAGTAATTAACACAAACCAACAACGAGTTGTTTTAATTACGAGCAAAATAAACTCACGTTTATTGCTTGTGCTTCAAGCAGTTATTATTACCGCCTACTTGGGAAACGAGAGAATTACCCGGGTAGGCCGGGTAAAACGTCTATCATGCATGGAAAAACACAGTTTACCTGTTAGGTATAAAAGTAGTAAGAAGGAGGTGGGGGGTCCATCCCCACACCTCATCCCCAACACCTCGTCCTCACCTCAATTTTTGACTTCATAGCGAAACCACCTTGCCGTCTACAGTAGTCTATCAACGCTTCGCGTGATAGACTAACAATGTGCATAAATAGTACACAAGAAACACTTTTTATAAACTAGGAACGTTATGCTTTGCGTAATAAGTTGGTTTGCTACCATTCAGCTAAAGAGTAAAATTCGTCATGGGCGATGACCATTCTATCCAGAATAGCACGGTTGTCCAATTATTTTCATTTAATGATCAAAACATGATTTTTAGTTTTACGATGGGTCTTAGGATGCGACGGATTTCATACATCATGTTCGATAATATTTGGAACATCTATGTTATTTCATAAATTGGCAACTACTTGTAGGATGCTGAAGACATAGACTGGGACAGGTTTTGGGACCCCAAGATACACGTTGATAACATACTTGGAGATTCCAAACAGAGTCTTTGGAGGAGCATATGTATTGACGAATCTGGGAAAGTGACAGTCCACGAAAAGCGGAGGATCAAGGCGGTATTCATGGAGAGAATGGAATTAAACCAGTTTCCATTTGATACTCAGGTAAATTATTACAAACGGTATCGATCCGTCAAAGAAGTAAGTACGTGTGGAATTACCATCTTCATTTACAACATTAGGGCCAAAATGGTGAGAGGGGACATTTGATTCCTCAACCGAGAACCAAAATTCAATGGAGCAGGATTGGTTATTAGCATTTTGAATGTATGCAACAAAGGCCTGCACTCTAGTGGAGACATCACGCGAATTTCTCAGGAAAACACATGGCGTCCCGTCCCTTTTACAGTCCCACTGAGTTGGCAAAGTGACTTTTGACCACACTATTAACATTATTGCCTTTTGTAATTAAGAAGGATGTGATGTCAGACGCTTAATACAATGCACACATCCTTTATACATTTCCTACTCGGGAAAAGGCCTTATTTCTTTATTTACCATTTCTTAAAACCCCAACTAATTGTATTTGATGAATGCAAAAATAAATAGATAAATAAATAAATAAAGAAGAGCCACCCTATTTGGAGGACAACATTGTCAACTCCACTATTATGACATTAGATTCTTCGATGAATAACTGTTGAGTGTGTTTTGACAGGAGTTGAGCGTTCACGTCGTGTCAGAGAGACCAGAGACAGAAGTAAGTCTGGAAGAAGACGAGAGCGAAGTATCCAGTATTAACGTCCAGTCATTTGTTGATGAACAAGAGTGGAAGCTCCATAGTCATGTCGAGGTATGTACTCGTGAAAAGTGATAATTCGGTGACACATCTATCTCATCATCAGGTGATTAATTTTTCGTGATGACTAGACAATCTTTTTTCTGGTAGCTTGAAACAAGCTCTTTCCCATTCACTTCAACCACCCGCTACTACCGAGCGATGGCCACAAATCCTTCGAAACTAGAGTTTTGAATTATTGAATTTTATGGATATCTGCCAACACATGGATAGCAGTTGGGATCAAAGTAACATCACATTTATTACCCATCAGGTGCTGCGACATTTGTTTGGCAGCGGAAAACACCTGCATTTTAGTACTGCAGTTCAGCAAACTTTCACACAATTTCAGTCGTAAAATCGTGTTTGATAGCACACTATTTCTTACTTTACTGGGTATCTAGTTCATTTCGATATTTTTCTTTTAAGTGTAAAATATAAACGGATGAAAATTGTCAGACAAATTACATTGAATACATTTATCATACATATTAACGAATATGATAGATTTCCACATGGAAATGTTTTTCATTTTATTTTTATGGCAAAACAATAATTAAAAATAAAATTTGTTTCATGTGATACACAAAATGTTGTCCACAAAACGATCAAATTGACAGAAAACAAATACCGGTACAAATTTATAGTTAAGTGATGATAATGTGCTGAACTGCAATAGTGAAGTAGGTGAATTTTCTGCCTCAATTGTGATAGCTCCTGACGAGTTAGAAACACCTGCTACTCTTACCCGTTGGGATCTAATTGTGTTTTTTTTAAATTAAATGAACATTTTTTATTGGCAGGTTCGCAAAGAGAAATGCAAACCACAATTCCGCAATGTCAAATATTACATCCCAGGAATTACGTTTTCCTGCAGAGCTTTCAGAAGAGGTGGATTCTTCATTTACAATATAATATTAGTCATGGTAAGACAATGTCCCCTTACCATTACGATTATCAAAGTTAAACAAAAATTTTGCAGCCAACTCATGCTGCAGTATGTTTACAATTAATAAGCTGTAGAACGTGGTAAAAATATGAATCAACAATTCACCCATGGTGTAAACATTATGATGTCTTTAAAGCCAGTAATTTCTCTAGTGTCCGTCAGATTGACGTCACAGCACCTGACGCACCACAAACCCAGTGTACATTTGGATCCTGATATGTCTTCTTTACTCTCCAGTTTTGCATTATGGGTTTGGCGTTCGCTACCTTCTCAGTATCAGAAGACAAACCTCAGAACCGACTGCAACTCTCCTTTACATTGGTGCTTACTACAATCACGTTTAAATTCGTTGTAAACCAAAATCTGCCAAAAATTTCATACCTCACATATTTGGTAAGTAATATCATAAATCTATCAATTTAATGATTGGTGCATGACAATAGAAAATCATTAACACAGATCATGAATTTACTGGAAAAAGTTTAAGGCCCTCAACAATTTAATTTCATGCTGAGCCAATGTTATGCTAATGGTAGACTTTTAATAAGGGTTCTACGATGATTTCTTGATCTGAGCCGTTATTATGTTGTGTAATCGTTTAGACAAAGCATTTCGAAGCAGAAACCCCAAGTCAATAATATTAAACCCTGGTTGCTTTATTTCAGTTTAATAACACAATGTAATAATTATAGTTTCGTTCTGCAAATTTACTAACAGTCAGCGTCTTTAATTTTGCTTTACTTACAACACGGTAACTCAATCATATTGCATCCATATATTACCATAAAAGGACATTTCTTTCTGTAGGATAAATACATCTTGATATCAATGGCCATACTGTGTCTAGTCTGCGTGTGGCATGCCATTGTGATGGTAATCCACACAAACTATGGAGAAGAAACTGCAGAATTCTCTGACATGATTGCAATTATAATACTTGGAGGTGTGTTTATTTTGTTCCAAGTTATATACGTAGGACTAGTATCGGGCTTTGTAAGTACAAATCTTTTGTAGATATCCCTTTTCCTTGACACTAAAACAATTGATATTAGACTGTTATCATATCTACATAATTGGCAAACTCCGGTTTCAAGCTTTGTTTCTGTCGTGTTGTGTAACGCTGAATGCGTTAACAGTACACTGCTTGATCTTTTATGAAAAATCAGTATGCCTAATTTGGTATTTATTTTTCCAACTTCAATTCACCAAAAAAAACCCCAACCTAATCAATCTTCTCTCATTTTAACATACATGTTTAAAACGATGAACGATTTATTTGTCGATCATTTAAAATATAACACTTGCCTGCCTACAAAAGATTCTTGACAGTAAACAGCAATCGTATCAATTGTGTACTCAAGGGTATGCAGTAAAACTACCTTAAGGTACCATGTTAACCTTCTGATACGATTTTTGTGTACTGGTTTGCCATAACTTTTCAACTTATTCGTCTGTGGCCAAATTAACTCTACTCGTGTAGTTGACTGTTGCAGTAATAATACGATCAAACTTAACCGTTGTTACTTTTTCTTTCACAGTCTTTGATGAGGCGATGGCACAACATGAAGCTCGATCAGGAATTCCAGGAGAAGTTTGACAGAGCCTCAGGAATATTTGGAGTGGAAAAAATGTATCTAAATGACAAACGAATAGGACCTGCGTGAAAAAGGGACTTTATATTAAAGCTAACAGTTTAAACTAGTTATTCGGTTTTTTACTGTTTTTACTTGAGACACAGAAAATAAAAAACGAATATGAGGATTTCAACTCCTTATCATTCTTGTCAAGAGTGCAAAATATCATTGTACCTAATTTGTCACAATACTGTGAGAAACATTATTGAAAGGCTGCTAAGAAATGTTACTGACTTTAAATAAACTTGCTGTCAATCCAACCAACCAAACTGTACTTAACTGGGATTTGGCTTTAAAGACTCATTGTTAACAGCAACCTAGGTGCACGGAGGCACAGATATTTACCCTATACTGTAGGTGATAAGCCCAACAAGGTTTTGACAATATGATAGCTTTGTCAAGTTTCGGAAATAAAATTTTAGTTGTCCCATTACATCATTTGTTATCACGATTTAATAGGTTAAAACCTAGTCTACATCCACGAAATTCTATTGAAGAGACGTGTAAAAAAGTCGCAAGATAATATCTTGCTGAACCCAGACAAACCTATTGACATATTTACTCGGCTTGTCACTTTAAGGATCTAAAAGCTTTGTTTTTCATGATGAGTTAATGTTGTCGGGGCCTTAAAACTTTTACAATAATTTCATGATCTGCATTTTCACGGGATCATCTTTCGTCGTCATGAAAACTAGTCAACTGATACTTCACACATGTATAACTGATTTACAAATGACATTTTGTAATCAAATGATTTTCCGGGAAAGAATCTGCATGTGACAATAGTCTATGTAAACAAAACATCCAGACCCTTAAAGTGACAATTCTACTTTCACCTGAAGCTTAAAATTTTCTTCATCTTTGTATGAAAAGTTTAAACAACGAATAAGGTAATCAAAAAATCACGCAGAAACGGCTCAAAATACAATCATTATCTTACTTCTATTTGTGGTGTAGATCTTTCTTCCTACCAGGCGCTAACTGAAAAAGAAGACAATTTCATGATTCAGCGGGATCAACGCATGAACGACATTGGCGATTCAAGTCAGAAATCCCATTACCCAGGGTGCACAATAAAATTGTCACGATACTATTTACTATTTCTGGTCGGTTTGCTATAAGTTTAAAAACAATATTTAAGTTAAATAGGTAGAATTTGTTTTCAGTTATGCGTGCATAAAAAAATATATTTGGATTAATAACCTACAATTAAACTCACATAGACCTACAATAATAAAATTCGGATTATTAGTTTAGATGTTTTTTCTAAAAAACAATTTTTATACAATTAAGTTCTCTTTTATTAAAACGGAATAATCAAATATTAAATTACATAATCAAATAATATTAAGCTAACAAACCATTCAGAAGCTTCTAGATATTAAGCCCTTGTTCTGAAAAGAACGTATTAAGTTGAGAACATGTGGGCTACCTGTGAAATGTTCTTCATTTGCCACTTTTTGTATGGAGCATTACGGGAGGAAAATCTGCAGCATCAAAAGATATGATGTAATAACAGTGTTTGGCACTAGGCTTTGATCTGGTAAAGTTATTTGCAAGCTTCGCCTGAAGACACTTGAACCGGACTATTTGGCCATGGAAAGGGTAAATAAAACATCCTCAGTTTTATTAAGTATTTGTCTCAGATATACCAGATGAAACATAAATACATTAACAAATAACTAGTTCTTGTTGGGATTAACTCCTAAACAAGCAATGATAACTGGCAACAACTCCAATTATCTAATCACTTGTGTTACACCCTTTTAATTATCCTTGATTACTCATTATTTATTTATCTGTATGTTTAATCTTAATCTTGATTTGCTATGTTTGCTCTTTGTTTTGTGTTACACCCTTAATTACCTTTAATTTTGTATGTGTTTATCAGACAAAAGATCATTTATTAACACATCTTTTTTGTCAGCATTGGCGGATCAAGGATTTCTCATACGTTGAGTACCAATCTAGGTGTAATAATTTAAAGTAAATCATTACGTATCGTTATGTCGTTAGTATTTCGCGCCATGGCGCCAACTAGTGGGCGT
>JBCAUI010502761.1:0-13186 GCA_038406195.1 Haplosyllis anthogorgicola | reverse complement strand
GGGTCAAAACAGCCCATAGTTGGATTTGAAGTGATGTGTTTGGGTCAAAACAGCCCATAGTTGGATTTGAAGTGATGCGTTTGGGTCAAAACAGCCCATAGTTGGATTTGAAGTGACACGTTTGGGTCAAAACAGCCCATAGTTGGATTTGAAGTGACACGTTTGGGTCAAAATGGCCCATAGTTGGATTTGAAGTGACACGTTTGGGTCAAAACGGCCCATAGTTGGATTTAAAGTGACATAGTTAGGTTGAAACTGCACATAGTTGGATTTGAAGTGATGCATTTGGGTCAAAACGGCCCATAGTTGGATTTGAAGTGATGTGTTTGGGTTGAAATGGCAGATAGTTGTATTTGAAGTGATACATTTGGGTCAAAATGGCCCATAGTTGGATTTGAAGTGACACGTTTGGGTCAAAACGGCACATAGTTGGATGAGATGTCACTTGTGATGATGGCCCCTTCCCAACTACTTTGAGATGGTGACAGGAAAACTACATTATTTTGATGTTGGAAAGGCTGAGAGGATGAGGTGTGGGGATGGACGGCCCCCCCCCTCCGCAGGTGAGGATCAGGTGTTGGGGGATGAGGTGTGGTGCTGGACCCCTCGCCCCCACCTCGCAGGTGAGGTGAGGATCAGGTGTTGGGGGATGAGGTGTGGGTATGGACCCCCCTGTCAGGAACGTGACACTTTCGCCTCTTAAATTTGTTAGTAGTATGATGATATAAGATTGACACAACTAGAAACGGCAATACCAACAATTAAATGCATTTGATTCGTTCACATTTTAAATGACATGGTATTGAATTGACTCTCTTAATTTAACAACGTAATTTTCCTCTTTTGTCCTGCCATTAAATTTTCATACATCGTTTCATAAACCTAACTTTCTCTTTTTACTTGGGCAACAGGTCATGCCATTTACATTATTTCTTTTGATCAACATTCATTCTTTAATCGTCAATGCCATTCGTGATGCAGGGATCAATTTAATAACAAAAGTATGGTTATTGTAATTTTACAAATGCCCATTCACTGTTAGTACCAATTTGTCCTCAAAATGCAGGGGAATAAGCTCGTGCCCATGCATGCATCACAGGACTCAAACTTGCTGCAGAGTGTATTGTTAATTATGACTGGATTGTTGGTTAAAGCCTTCTTCTTTAGCTCCTCTTCACCTCATGAGATGAACATATTAAATTTCATTTTCTATCGAATAAACAAGAGTAGATTGTCTTCAAATAATTCGACTCTATTCAAATTAAGTACAGAAAGCTCTGACAGGCGTCCTTTGACCAGGAAACGTACATCTACTTTAAACAGTGAACTAAATACAATTTGTTTATCAAAAGAGAATAAAGTCGAAGTCAAATTGTATTTGTTTGCGCGAGGCAAATATAACCTGTGTGGCACCTTGTCACTTGTCCAAATAAACGCAGAATTTCAGCTTCTCACCTGACCACCACTACTACCACCACAAACAACTATTGAGGTTACTACAGCAAATATTGAAAGGAACATTTTACATTGAAGCAATAATGATCTACTGAATACGTTTAAAAGGTTTTAACATACTATTTGAAAAGAGGTCGTCGAGTTATGCTCTTCAAAGCGATGTCATTATTTCAAATTCCAAAATAATTGCAATACTCTTTTACTCTTTAAAATTCGAATAACAAAATGTTGCTGGGAAAACTTCAGAATTGCCTGCAATTAACTTTAAGAAGTTGTGACATAAAACTAATAATACTGATAAATTAATTTGTCAGTTTCCTGTTTTAGCATTCATGTCGTAAGATTCAGAATCACATTCTATGCAGAACAACAGATTTCTAACGTAACGATGGTTATCACTCTCATGACTCAATGGTAATTTAACACATCTGACGGTTGAGCGGGATGTGAAACACAGACGAACATCACCAAAAAAACATCCAGCTTTCCAGCCATTAGTCTACAACAAAAATCTAATTTACACTCCTTCGTCTTGTCATTTAGCCATTAGACGATAGGAAAGAGAGATGTCTATGTCTCGCATATGCCCGGTTAAAGACATCCTGTTACCTGTGATTTACACGCACCGCGATATATCAACGAGAACAATTCACGATATTCATCACTTCTGCGAAACATTTACAACAATGGGGAAGAATGTTATGAAGTTATGAAATTTTGATTCACGAAAATAATCTAATATGTAATGATTTTACATTATCAGTTTTGAGGAAATTGTTCATTGTCCATGGAAATAGTTTTCCATAGTTTTAGTTTTCCTTTCAGGTGAGGTGGCACTAGTATGTTTAACAGGTGTACTTGCTTTTCGTTAAGGTAAAATACTTTAAAAAGGTTTCACATAGAAGTTTCTCCATTTAAGTTATCAACAAAAGTTTATCCATTTCAAGTTTACTTTTAAAGTTAATGAACACAGCAGCTATTTGTACTACATCATAAAACATATTTCCATACAGTAATATCCCCGCTTCGAAGTGAGGATCTGGAATTAAATCATGCAGCTGCCACACACAAAGACCACGCACAATCAGATCCATAATTCACACATTTTACCTCAGCATCACCCAAGATCAAAGACAACTGGGTTATCAGGTCTTGTACATTCTCTCTATCTGACGCGTTTAAACCTTCAGATGGGGTTCTTTATTTACACAGATGTCTGACTGGCAGCATATTTCACACCTCACAGCTGCATCGAAATTATTTGATCTGAAAACGTAGATCATTTTTGTTTTCTTAAGATTTGTTCAGCTTTTGGTTAAATGCTCGCCATTCAGGCTGACACACATTTAGAATCACGCATTCAATTTTAAATGGCTGTCTGATGTGCAAATGGGTTTGTTGAATGACATAGATTAGCCATCACATGAAATCAAAACTGATAAAAGCTGCACTTTTAAGAATTGCCTTTAGCAAGCTACTCTTTTCAATACCGTTGCAAACTACATGTTTAAATATCTTGGCACTCCAATAACCCAGCAAGCTATCCACTTAACTGCCATGGCATTTTAATGCAACTCGTGCTCATGTCTTTGCAAGCACCTCGTTTGAAAACCATAGCAAGCTGCTTCCTTCAATACCTTCTTGTGTCACCTGCCACTTTTGCACTTTTGCTTGGAACATGTTTGTTGTTATCAGAAGACCTTTTAGAATGTCATTTACCTTGCAGGTAAGAAACACCACCCACACACGAATCATACAGAATACGCAATTAAACAAAAAGCAAAACATGCACCAAATGAACCTCTTTATCAGTACCTCTTTTCCTTGACTCACATTGTAACATGTTCACAGAAATTTCTCTATTCCGTTGATGTTCAAAACACAGATGAATTACCTTCACTGTGCGGTATGAAGATTACCAATCGCAAAGCTCAAGTTATGGCTTACAATAGACTGCATACACAGCACCATTTATTTCCAATTTTCTCCCTTTTTTGCGATTTATGAGAGAACTGTCTGGTGAATCCTGTCTGATGTTTAGCTTCACCCTTGTTCATTCATACAACTTGGTTTACCCAACGTACCATGCATTGTAATTGGCACATGGCGTAGCACTACTATATTTCACATTGCCAATATGGAAGGTAAACCGGAAATTTATCACTGTTCGGAAAAATACACCATGGATATTATCAGTAAGAAACTACAAGTCTAAATACTTGACACAACACTCTAATCAGAGGATACAATATTGCCAACAATGAAAAACCCATCCACCAAAGTTTTGCAGTTGAATCTCACTGACACAACTCTATGTTAATGTTCGAACTGCGGAATAACTGATGTACTGCGTGCATGCTGTTATTATATATTTAAGTGTTACTTTGCACTCTCAGATTCTTTTGTACATGGTGGTGTTTTACAAAAAAACTATCGAAAATCCACATTTTCACCGCCTAATGGAAAATACAACTTCTTCACAAATGAATTGGTTTGTCCTGCAACCGCATTGTTCCTTTCCAACTGTTTAGTGTAAAGTCTAACAACTGTTTTGTGCATTTAGACCTACCGCATTGTTTTCGCACGTTCGATCAGCATTGAGAGAAAGCTATTATTTTATAAGCATTCAACATCTGTCAGGTGGCACATGGCGATTGCAAAAGCCATGTTTCTATATTTATCTAACACAAATATTAAATAGTTTTCTGCTTCTCTTTTATATTAAAGGGCTATACGCCTGGAGAACACAAAAATTAACGCAGCCACTGTTGGGATCTGATTATTCTGATTGCCTTCAAAATTCACATCTTTTTGTAAAATACATGGTACTGGCACTACTAGCCATAAACAAATGTTCGTTTAAAGCTGGATTCTGGAAACGCAGTTTTTTTATCAGTCTCATAAAGGGAAAAACATCAATGTTGCAACGTTTCAACGTAGAAAGACAATTTTTGATTAATTTTGGTCCACAATATTATGATATTATTACAAAGACACAATAAACTTATGCAAAGAAATAAAGTTTACTTATCTTTTGCTGGGGTAAGTATTGAAAGTTCTCATGTTTTCTTACCTGGAAATAGAAAATAAGACAATTTTTAAGCACAGTGTTGAACGTTTAATAAAACAACATAGAAATATCAACAAATCTTTAACTGAAATATTGTAAGGGTCTAAAAGATCTTGTAATTGTATCCTACGACGCATCACACAACATTCGATAATGCTTTCTCGAAATTGTAAAACAACGTTCAAATCGTTATTAGAACCATGGGGCGCATAAGGAAGTGGTAATTTTATTACACTCATGCTGGAATGTACCTATCTAACTAGTTTGCGACAAAATGCACATCTGTACACATGTCGCCCTTCGGTACCCATTATACTCGATATTTATGGTTACGTCTCCCGTTTTCTATATAATTTCTTGAAAGTACGCTGTTGAGTAAGGTACCTGCAGTCAGGTGGTAACTAGAAAGTGGGATCAAATGATAAGAATAGACCTGAGATGCCTGGCATGAGATAAATATTTGCGGCTGCCCTCACTACGGAAAATAAACCCAAGATCTTCCTAACTTCACCTCAGAAATAATAATATTGAAATACTTCTCGCGGTGCGGATCTCACCTGAAATATCTCCCAGTGTAAACTCATAAATATTGATAAGCATGCAGCTTTTTATGAGGATCTAATCTTCTGTATCATATCTGCGCATTCTCTCTGTACATGGAGTACTAAATGAAGAGGCGTACTGCTCACAGGTCTATGTAAAACCACTAAAAGCGACTAACCGTAACGTTACATTTCTTGGTTAAGAATTACATTGTTCATTAGAAAAAATAGCTAAACAAAGTTAGGTTTTGAGTTTCATGTAACTTCCGGGAGACAACTTCAACTAGGCTTTTGAGTACCATTATTTTGCAACAATTGGTGTGACCGCGCATGAAGAGTCATAAGACCTGTCCTCATGTCTCCTCGAAATGTCCTTATATGCGGTCACCATAATCTTTTTCTATTCAGTTGCTTTAATTATTTCATATCTGTAGTGCACAGAACATTATTGCGATCAAAATTCATATGCACTGATTTCTCAAAATTAACCTTTCCAAGGGTAACATTTACGGAAGATGTATAAATGTCTATTGCAGGACGTTCACTGCTCAAGTAAGGGCAATGGATGAAGCTTAATCACAATGATTACACTTAATTGTTACATTCTTCTTAGTGGCACCTTCTCCTGAAGGGCCAGACAGCCGACATCATTTATGTGTGCAGTATCTCACACCTATACTGTGAAACACCACGCCTAATAGATACCTTAAAGATGTGCTCCTTTGAAACAATTTATTTTATAAATGGGAAAACGAAAGGCATTACGTAGAAACAGACGGTTTTTTTTCTTAAGATATTTTTGTTTCTGTAGGAGTGCGAAACGTTTCAACCCGACATTTATTTCCCGATTCCCCATTACATAAGCTGCAGTCGTCTTTCCAATCTGCGGTAACGCACGAAAAAGCTGTCATACAATCAGTGTATATCACCCATATAAAGTGTCCAAAAGACTCCCGTGCACAACATAAAACGCACAGCCACTCGCCTTTCATCCTTTACTCAAGAATAGAATATCTCTTGTTTTCACGTCAAGGGGAAAATTTTCAATTACGGCATGTGATTATTCTCATGTTACTGCCCAATTACATTCTGTCTTGGGAAATCTCGGTAATCTTGTGCAAAATACCTGCACAACGATTGTGCAAGAGACAGTCGCAGATAAACCCATTATCATGATTAAAGACCTATTGCCAGAGATATATCCAAGTACAGCGTCGACCCTTTGGGCACGAGAAATCTATCTACTCAATTATTTGACCTATCAAATTTAAAATTTGGCGAGATGGAATTTTGAAAATAAAGCTCCACTTATACATATTTAAATTTGAGATGATTAAATACAATAGTTCTGGTAGCATAAATTAAACTATCTTTCGGTAAAACATATTACAACATATTGTCCAACCATGACCATATTAGATTTTACGGCCACACCTCTCATTGTTTTCACTCCAATACTACTATACCTACCCACATCAAATGTACAAAATACTGCAAAAAAGAAAATGCTGAAACGAAATTTTTTAAAGGAGCATGCCATTATGGAACACATAAGATTGAGCATGAGAATAATTTGCCCATTACCACAGTTGTAAACTAATGACCTCTGTCATTAAGATTTAATGCCCCTCTTGTGTCGATGATTTGGCCACTTGATGCTTTCACATATTGGCAATTGTAATTATGATAAACTCTGATAAAGTGGTCAATAAATACAAGTGGGCATTAACTCTCTCTTGAATGCTTGGACGGAAAGGTCACCCTTGTCCTGAAGTTTGGCAGTTCCCATGAAAGGATTTGTCGCATTTAAATGTTCATTTCGAGCAATCATGTACTCGTACTTTGTACTTCACACATCATCGAAAGAAGACCATGTGGATCAGGTACATAGTATCTATATTGATAGATTCCTATGTATTTACACTGGCATAAATATTTACATTAGAATTCACGCATCTGATAAACTTGCACTGCTCTGTCACTTGAGAAAATACTTATTTCGATATTGATTTCCGCAACCATTTGATTAATGTTTCATATTACATAATATTTTGTCTTATTGATAACTCAGGGAGTCAATCTGCCAATTTTTAACATGGAGGATATCATTACGAAATACCTGGGGCAACCCCTTGCGCAAGCTACACAGCAAGCACGCTGCTGTTATCCGCATTATAAAACTAAGTCACATCTACGTAATCACGGCATCAGTGCAGACAGAGTGCATAATTGTGCTTCAAACGACATAACTGTGCTTCAAACGACTCCAATAAGAAAGACAAACTTATTTCTTGTTCCAAGAAATTTTTATTATGGCATGATCTTCTGGCATTACATCAAATGCTGCGGTTACACACAAAAGCTGTGCTGAAGCTGTGTTTAGCTGCTTCATTACACTAATGATTTACCGTTTATCTCATGCTGCGGTAAATATCTATCAACATGATCTACATCATCACAGAGGATCAGAGAATATGGCACATTTACACCGACAGTAACTCAACACGCACCGGTGCTAATACCAGACCAATAATTTCTCAGTTTAGATTAACACTGAGGCTTTCGTGTACGCGTTAGTTCCCCACTTGCTATGCAATTGTTCCTTAAACCAATAAATAACTTTTCCGATATATTTTCATGCCGCAGTCCAAGGAAGCAAGAAAATGTAAAACAAGATGCCCGTAACGGTGTTAGTTGGGGAGAGAATTCCCGAACCTCTAAAAAACTGTCATGGTGGCTGAGAAGTCAACTTAAGTTTGTCATCAATTCAAGAAGCCGAAAGCCTGTAGGAATTCGGCTTAATAATCAATGTCGTTTCATTTAATGTGACATCATCATGTGACAAGATTCCCATTACATTTGTAGTCAACCACTTCGAGCATGTTTTTATGTGTATCGCGTGTCTGCCGTCTCTTGGGCAATGATCGTTATTTCTCGGAACATTATTCCACATATTACATAATGCTGAACTGAAGAATCCTTCATCCACCATAGCTTGGCGAGCTTCCAGTTGTGTCACTGTGAGCTACTTAGCCCATTGATTACATAATTTCCAGAAGGAAAAGAAAAACCCTTGGTGAATCTGTAGCATTGAGGAGATGCACTTTGTTCAGAGGTGCAGACTAAATATTAGCTTTATTTTTGCCGTAATCACCACTAATAACACACATAATCTGATGTATTTGCGATAAATTACCCTTCCTGAGAGCAAATTTCTGAACAATGTTGTGTTGCAAGGCGTGTATGCAAATAGTGTGCAACACATGCATGTAAATATGTATTTCTATCAATCAAGTAATTACTGAATCATGCGATCATTTGTAACATTGAAGCGAAGGATAGTGTATCCGCTATTTTAAATATTTGTTCTCTCTCCTGTTCTTGAATTTCACATTTTCCAAAAGCGCTATCAAGCAGACCTCGTTTGAGACCATTTCCATGTCATATCCTTAGTGTCCTTACATGGCGTTTATTTGACCTAGTTAATACCTTGGTCAACATAAAGAGTTACATACATTATATGGATGAGAGCAATGGACATAAATGGTTAGATGCATGGTGTATTCTTTCAATGCTACATGTCAAAAGGAAAATACCAAAGAATGAACACTTCATCATGAGAATGCATTTTATTCTAAATCTGATAAAGCATCTGATTCACATGCTATTAAGATTCATCATAAAAAATCATTCATCTGAATTTTCTTTTGTACAGACAACAGGCATATGTGGAAACACTTTAAGCTGGGAATTGCCTTTCCGAAGTTGTTGATGCCAGGCATAAAGCAAGGATGAATGGTAATTATGAATAAAAACAGTATCATGCCTTTACTTCTGTGGCTTCTGGGGTACTCTATGTTTTACATGAAAACTATGAGTACATTTACAAAACTATAAATGTGTTAAATAGCTGATAATGCTCTGATATTCGGTTTATGTAATCTTGGCAGCTTTACCAACAAACGTTTGCCAGCAACTTTCATTCAGTTTAGATATTCAGATGTTTTGCTGGTACCAACCAGATTTATCCATGTACATTGCAGTTTCTTTCACCACAGTTGTCTTCACATGATTTCTTTCACTTAGGTATTGATATTGCTTAGTCACACCTGAGCAACTTGGCTTTCTTGGAGCATATGAAACGTAAAATTCCAAAGTGCTAGCACCGAGAGACAGACTAAGATTCAAGTAACAAAGCTATCAAGGAGGAAACATCAATAACTGTCTTACTCTGAGTAACTTAAGAAAATCTATAGAAGCTAATCTTGCGGAGGGCACAATCCCTAATGTCAAGTGCAAGAGCATTCCTAGTACCAGGAAGAAACATGCATTAACTCAAGTGCAGTTCACTCCAGGCTCCTACTAAATGTTACCTTAAAAGACCTCCCCATTACATCAATGTAAGCATGAC
This sequence comes from Haplosyllis anthogorgicola, assembly GCA_038406195.1. Lineage (NCBI taxonomy): Eukaryota > Metazoa > Annelida > Polychaeta > Phyllodocida > Syllidae > Haplosyllis > Haplosyllis anthogorgicola. The sequence continues at coordinate 3,708 of JBCAUI010502761.1, read as the reverse complement.
ATACACCCACCAATATCAGCTTCGAAAAATAATGAGAACACTTCCTTTTTCTGAGTTAAATAGGGAGGCAAACGAGAAATCTAAATGAAGTTATTGTGTAAGTTTCTTTATCTCTCTCGAGGTACCTTTAAGGTTGTGTAGTTTTAAGCAACAACAGAATAAACATCTGTAGCAGTGCATCAGTAAATGCAGTTTGCTAAACGTTTCTTCTGCATGGTTAAACAGAAAACCTGAATAAAACAGCCCGTTTCCTTAAACTGTAATAAATTTGCTTCACTTAACTTGAAAGTGTACCGTTTCTGCTTCAAAAGCTGCGAACCTGTACTCTTTGTGTCTTGACGCCTAATGCACTCTTTAAAGTGATCACTTTAGCAAAAATTATTTGAACCAATTGTTCATAAATTACGGTAGATTAACTTGCTGAGGTACTGGACAATAAATATTTTCACAACGATAACATCAAAACGCAATGGCCATAGGAAGGAAGAATGTACCACATAAACCTTTTATTGACATAACCTGTGCGAGAAAAGTGTTTGCTCGTTAACGCACGTAGGCATGCATGTTCTGTACATTATTGACTTGTCCTTGTTCGTCAGTTTGGTGACATTAAAATCTATCAATTTGTTCCGAAACATTCATCACACATGATTAGATATCGGATTTTATCACTATCGTCTACAGGATGGCGTGTTTTCCACATGGCTGACTACGAAGCAAATCGTTTCAAAACCTCCCAAGGATATTGATCATGCAATTACACACACTTTCCATCAAGTAATTAGCTTTATATTCCGAAAAGTATACAAAAATCGTGATCATTACATAACATTCTGTATTTTAGTCGGCTTTCTTAAACCCTATTCGTTGGCAAATATTTCTTTTTAATACCGATGCGTCTTCGGTCTGAAAATCAAATGACCGACAACTGCAAGCCTAAATCAACAGTCACTTTTATTGCCTTGAAGGAAAGTCTATGAAAACTCAGCCCCTAAGTAATATCATTTCTACATGAATGATTCCTGCCTGCAGATGAACAGGTTATTACTTTTTCTCATGCAATGAACAATGCGCACTGTCTACACAGCCCTGCTGCCTTTCAATCAAAACCAGAGCAAAATTAGTTTCTAGCACAAAACGACATACAAGGCCTGCGGCTTTCCTGCACCGACTTCATTCCAGATGGGTTTGTTAACGCGCGACTTTTGTTCCAGATGGTGGTGCGCGTATGCACTCCCTTTTAAATATTTCGTCAAGACGTTATCTCAGAATTTTATTCTAGATGTTTATACAGATGTTTTTATTAGCATTTTCAAAACACATTTGCTCCTTATTGTGCTCAACTGCCTGCCTTTATCTGTATGTGCTATTTTATTCCGAATAAATTTACCACGCAGTTCTTAAATATACCTTTTCGCCTGTATTTTTGAACAAATTCACTTTCCGTCACATTTTGGTGGTCTCCAATTCATGTATGAGTGTGACAGCTGACTTTTAATTGCATTGGAAAAATAGTTCGGCAAGTTTTCAATAAACACAAGCATGATAAAAAAGAAGCACTGTTCTAAATAATGTCAAGTGGACTGAACCTAAAAGGGTTGTAGATGACTCTGGGGTTGCGGATGCTGACTGAAGAATAGAAGCCTTTGAAGACAGATTGGATTCATTCAGTGAAGGCCAAACAGGACCAATAGGTTGTTCATTTATTTAACATCCTCGGCTCATTCATTGATCAGTTTTTCTTGTCATCCAGAACATTCATTTACCACCCATTCCTCCATTTAGCAGTCTGGTATGCATTGCGGTGTTCTTGGTTCACACATTTTGCATAAGTTATTTCACAGCTTCTCTATCTTTAAACACTGGCACCCAATATAGCTTGACCTGTAGCAAATAAATAGCAGATTACCCTCGTCTGTGACTAGAAATGTCTTGATATCATGCAACATTTGTCAGCTGGATTAAATACAGGTAGTATTCACAAAACCGAATGTAACTCAGTCGATACGAACTGCGTGATGTTTCGCTTAATGGAAAAGCAATAACTGTGGTCAAACATTCCTCAACATTATTCACGTTGATAGCAAGTTTTAGGAGGCACCACACCAGATTGCGGTCCACATAGACAGAAACTCTATTGGTCAACATTGTGGCCACAAAAAAAACTATAGTTGCATCTGTAGGGACAGAAATCTCCCAGGAATACTAAAGTTTGCCGATGCTAGCCATCAGAGCTTCATCAAGCTGAGCTGGCTGCTAGCTCGTGACTTTTTGAACTAACAGACCATACATCAAAATATTATTCTCATTTGATCCAGGCAAAACCATATCACAGGAAATAGTCTTCTTTCCGCATATGCACCGCTTTGCCTCCCAACACCTTTTATAGCTAAGAACCACTAAGCCCCATATTTACATGATATTATGCGATAGCCACTGCAAAATTCGAAAGGAAAATGACCTGTCAAAGGCAACTGCAAGATTGTAGCCTGTCCCATGGCACAAATCCTTTCGTTAAATCACATCCAATTGAGTAATTTGACTGTAACCTTGACAGCTTTTCAGTATTAAGCTGCTATAATTTCACTTAGTTACCATGACAGGCAGTTTGACGCAATAAAACATGACGACCATGAAAATATGGTATTGCCATGGCAACTCAATGCTGCTTATTTCACTTCTTACACAACGATCGTTCTATCCTAATGCCCATGGACGTATCCACATGAACATTCTTATCAGACTAGTTGGTATTATTTTCTACTTTACCTCTCATGTAATTTTCTCTTATTAACTGCAACACGCCCACATTGTGGAAGTATATTCACGTACCTTTTTTATTGTAAACGTATCTTCCCAACGTTTACAGGAAGATTTGTTTAATCATGCCTTAAATAAGGTAACAACAGGTCAAATCTTCTATTAAATAAAAGTCTACAGAAAGGTTTCACCTGCTTTTGGTTACAGTTAGATACCGGAACAAATCAGTATTTCTTCCGGACAAAATATATGTGCATCATACACCTAAAATAATGGGCTTCGCACAGAGAATCATTATTGTTCTAAGCATAAGTTTACATAGTCTTGTTAATAAGCAAGTTGACTGTACGTAATGCACCTAACATTCAAATTAGCATAATTACCTCACTAGGTTTGTTGCAAAAAGTTGCAAATATTTCATTTGTATGCAAATTACACATTCTTATGAATGAAACTCCTTGTAGCAGTGTTGCAACTGCATATTTCTAATTTTGGAGTGAAAAAATTAACGAAAGTTAATCAGTAATATTGAGTTCATTGTTTTTCCAAAATACGTGACTAGATCTTGTAACATGCAATGTTCACTGTTTCAGCCTACACCTTCATGGCATACATTTCTAGGCAATGGATCTATTTACACACTGACACGAAAAACACCCTGACCTCAAAACACGATATCAGATGGACGTTCTAATTAGTGGTCAATTCCATTCTACAACACTTGTATGTCAAGCACAGGATGCACGTCCAGTAATTACCTCTGTCACGTCCGTGTAGATCCTGTCAACTTAGGGTCAAAAAGTCACTTATTCAATCTTCATACAAACTCTACAGTAAGTTTTTCTCTTTACTTATTTTGAAAGGAAAATATCGAGTGTGTAAATACCCTCAGTCTCAGTTTCAGTTTCAGTTACCAATTTTTTTTTCATTGAATTTTCAATAAAATAT
>JBCAUI010502750.1:0-13188 GCA_038406195.1 Haplosyllis anthogorgicola | reverse complement strand
ATGTTAAGCTTGAACAGAGGCTTGTTTTCTTGGTAAAATGGTTGGAAATTGCATGTGAGACTCTGTCAAATGATCCTACCTTGGTTTCACTGCCATAGGCTGATGGTAAGGGTATAAGTTTATTTACTAGTCCTCTACCGGGACCGCAATGGGGCTGCAATGGGGTTACAACAGGGCTATGCAATGGACCTAGTGCAAGGTTATTTATATTCAAATTTTAATTTTTCCAAAATAATGATGCATACAGCAGTATACATCCAACAAATGAATTTCTATTGTAGCTGGCCTTGTTGGTACAATGTAATACATCTGTGTGTGGATGTGTTTGTTTGCATTTAAGACTCTGATGAAGACACAGACTATAGAGGCATTTCAGAATATTACCACAGATGTATTAGCAAGGAATAAAAATTCAATTACTTTAAATCAATCTTGTACTTATTTCAGCTCACCAAAATTATTATCATAATTGGAATCCATTTAGTATGCAAGCAATTCGATTGGGAGTTGTCTCAATATTAATTATAATTGGAATCCATTTAGTACACAAGTGATTTGATTGGGAGTTACTTCAATATTAATTATAATTGGAATCCATTTAGTACACAAGTGATTTGATTGGGAGTTGCCTCAATATTATCTATTGTCTGACATGTGGTATAATTAAATTATAATCATTGGAATCCATTTAGTACACAATGCAAGTGATTCGATTGGGAGTTGCTTCAAATATATCTATTGTGTGACAGCACACACATCGTATAATTAAATTTTGCCTATGGTAAAACTCATTGGAATCCTTTTAGTAGTATTATTCCATTTATTACTATCTATTTACATACCATCTCTTCCACATGCAAGACTGACATCTTGCCAGTCAGCTGCTTTTTCATCCCTATCATAAAATTTTATGTTTGCTTTGTCATAGAGACAAGTATGATGTTGAGTTTCTTCGATTAATTCACATTTAAATTGAAAATCCAATTCTTTGCTATAGTTTCCTGATGCTGACGCTATCACAAATGCTCAGTGTGGCCAAACCATAAAGACTGCAGTTAGAGTTAACACCAGGGGAGCCACAGGCTTCTGGCCTTACACCTGCACCTGCAATCACATGACAGCCTACAGACTATCCTATTGGTTAATTATAATTATGCATTACACATCATAATTATCTTTGGTAGCCATCTTAGTCAGTTCAATTTGCACCTAACTTGAGACCTAACTTGAGACTACTTGTATTTTGTATCAGAGTCAATAAGTAATATCAAAAGTCTAAAGACTGTCGTTCTAGTCTTTTTACAATCTGGACAAAATGTTTACATATTTTTAGATGCGGATGCGGATTTCGCGTTAACATGAAGAGAGGATGAAGTTCCTATCAGTAGAAATTCCAGAGATATTCAAATGCACAGCGTGGAATTCCTTTGTTTCCTCTTTTGTTCCACATGTCTAATAATTGCTAGCAGGAGATCATAAGTTCAATGTCGAGAGTAACTTGTAAATCGTTCACATGTAAAATCATTTTTGCAATGTTAAATTACTTCATTACAACGTTAGAAAGTTTTGCATATGAAAAAATACTCTGGATCCTCAATCAGGTTTTTCCTAATTTGTTTATTGCCGGATCTGTTATATCTGACAGATCTGATTACTTTAATAATTTGAATAAAAATTTTAAAAAAATACGATACATATGGCTTATTAAAAATAAAAGTTATGATGTATGATTTATTTGTAAATTCAAACAACACATGACCTGTGTATGAATTACGATGTCAAGCAAATCTGACAGATCTGTCAGATCTGACAGAAACGCAATTAGGAAAAACCTCCATTGTAACAAACCAACTGTGCAAACATTTAGATGTGATGACAGCCATCAAAGACTGCACCTATGTGTTCAATACTTAATATGTAGTTCTCCCATATGGACCTAATGAAATATTTAAGTTATCGACAACGCAAGATAACATGAAGACAATTTTTGGATTATTTTGCAGCTTCACTATGCAAGGGGTATTACAGCAAGGAGAGATTATGACGTTCAGTAAGAGTTCTATTCAACTCGATTATAACCTGCTATTATATTTAATATATAGGCTATTGATTTTTTGGCAAACACACCAGACCAGCAGGATACATTCACTGATAGTCTACTGTCTGAGGATAGCAGATAAGAAAATATACATGTACATTTAATTTTGTATTCAGAAGTCTACTGGTTGCAATTAAACTTTTTCAGATTATCACCCGAAGTGGTTTAAATACACAAATCCAGAATTCATATCCAGATCTCATGATATTTTAGGATTTCTGACCAGTATACAGAAATCGTATCTTTTTGGAAACGAAAAGAACAAAAGAGACAACGAAAGAATTTCATGCTGTGCTTTTGATACGCTATTGTTAAGCTTCTGACACAAATTCCGTGCACTGCTGTACTTGATTTGGAAAGTTGCCATACGAAACATTTCAAAACAAGACATGTATCAGGGAAAGATTGCCGAGTATTCCCTGAGGATCTTAACAGGGATGTATTTACTATTACTTGTAGAAGGATTCATACCAGAAGTCCAGATGCCATATAAGGCAATATCTGGAACATCAACAGCAGAAATAAATATCATAGGCTCAACTTTAACCTGTAATAAACAAAGAAATTCTTTAAAGGATTGTGCACCTGAATGTTTTGATACTGGATGTCCTGGATTCTACACAGATACAACTCAGAGTACCATTTGTCACTTGTGTCATGTTTCTAACTCATCTGAGACACACACAACATTTGCAAGCAATGATATCATATATTTACTCAAAACAAAATCAGTAACTCCAGAAGTGTCTATGGACTTTGACAACTATACAGGAAACACAATAAATGGAGTCAGTGTAGTTGGTACAGCCTCTGGTGTTGTGGAATCAGATCATGTTACTAGTATCAAGGGTGAAGGTTTGTACCTCCATGGTGGAGGCAAAGTTCGTCTAACAGGCTCTGAGACAGAATGCTGGACCAATCTGGATCACTGCACATCTGGAATGACAGTGTCCATCTGGTACAAACCGTTAGACTTAGCCACAACATACATAGCCGCCAGTGGAAGCCAATTCCAGCAAGGGTTCAGTTTTGTACTGATTGGCGGCCTAAGATTTTCAATATACAAGACGACAGGACACTGGGATCCCATTACCACTGGCCCATCTGTTGGACAATGGTACCTCTTAACTGGAACTTTCAATGGAATTGATGAAGCTAAACTCTACCTGAATGGTATCCTGCAGGATGTACCGGATAACTACCAAGCATCGTCCCAAGTTAACCAACTGGATTGGGACGCTCACATAGGAGTAAAGGACGCTACTGCCTACACAGATTTCCCGACAAACGGACATGTGGATGAGTTCAAGTACTACTACAGAGTTCTCAACTCAGTGGGTGAGCACAAATTTTCTAGATTATTTTTAATTCCTTCAGTTCAATTAAGAAATCAAAGGAAAATTTGGCCCCGCAAAGTACGTGAACTGGCCAATGGACGATTATGTGCCTCTTAGCACGGCACTTGGAACAAAAGGTTTAAAGGTACGAGAGAGCCCATTGACCAGATACAATTTCCATTGGTTGTATTGACTATTTCTTGATCTGGGAACAAGGAGTTCTAGAATAGAGTTCTAAAATGCAATGTGCCATTGATGCATTTTAAATTTCAATATCAACAGTTTCGATTTTATTTTTTACTAAGAGTTTAGTCTTACACAGAGACCTTACTTTGGCAAAATTCCTGAAAAGACAATTAAAATAAAATAATTATTGGTTAAAAGGAGTAAGTAGCCTCACACCAGGTGAATTTAGCTAGTACAATAAAGGAAATTCAGTTATAAACTTTTCAATTATTTCAGAAATCTGGAGAGAGTACGTCGGCTATGACATTGAGTTAAGATTGTCACCAATCCCATCACCTGACCTCGTATCCAATGGCAACGACTACGCAGACCTTGTGGATGGTAACTTAGCAACCTGTGCATCACTGACCCAGACAACTTGCACTATGGCTTTGAAGGTATCATTCATAAATATCAAGTACGATCGCAGTTTTTAGGATTCCATAAAGATACATCAAGATTACGTAGCTGCTTTTTTGATCCACATTCCTCTGTCACTACAATAGCTGTCGCAAATTTCTGACGAGAGGGCCTGAAATATTAATTATTTTTCTCTTTTAGTGAGCCCAAGTCTAAGGAAGACAACCTACACGCTGCCCACGAGTATGCCTTACCTTCAGATCATGAAATTACAATTAAAAGTTTAGCGTCCAATTAAATTTCATGCTGAGCTCATTCAGTTCAATTCAATCTGATTAGATATTCTCCAATTCGCAAACAACCGAGATTCAAGTTGTTGCAAGCCAAAGCCTAAATATGTATATTTATTCTCGAAGAAGTCTTTGGGTTAGTTTGCTAGGCTCATTTAATAGGGAAATCTTGTATAGTTCACTAAATAAAAAGGGCTGGCAACAGCTCCTGAAATTCTTATCAGTTTTGGAACAATAACGCATGAAAAGCACAGTGTGGAATTCTTTTGTCCTTTCTTTTGTTCTGTACATTTCCTAATTGATAGGAATTTCATGAGCTGATGTCGCCATGTAATGTCTAGTGGAATTCATTTCATTTCATTGTTTATTGTGCCTCCTTATCCTGATAATGTGAGACTAAGACACTGCCTTCTATTTCAGCTAAAACTATGGAACTCAGCAAATATGACTGATTACACAGTAACTGTCGTCACTGAAAACATGGAATGTCATCATAAAGGTCTCATTGTGTATGGAGGACAAGATGTTCCAGATAACCTGCCATCTGGAAGTGATGACGACAGACTTCACTTCATAGGAAAACGTAAAGTATTGAACCTGGAAAGCAACACTGTGGTCAATGGACAAAATGAGTGTGTGTTTAGACCCCAATGTTGTGGAGTGTATTATGATGTAGTTGTCTCTGTGCAGAATGTACCAGATGATGGTTCATGGAAAATCTGTGAAGTTCTGTTCAATTAAAACCTGGACAGTTAGACTGTGGCAAAGTATAAAATGAACCAGAATGTATCTTACGACAGAAAAAAATCAAGAACTAACGTCTGTACAACACAGTCAAAGTGATCTGATATAAGAAGCACAATAAAATTTTGTTTGCATTTACACCACTGTTGAGTACGCACAGCCTTCCAGCTTAACACCTTCTGCTGCTAGGGACTCACGTGACAGTCAACAGACTATCCTATTGGTTAATTAGAACTACGGCAACGCATCTTCATCAGTTTAAATTGTCTTTTCTTGGATCGTGCGTATTTCTCCAAATAAAGAAAAGTTTGCACCAAAGCTCAAAGTCTTGTGTCCTACTCTTTCACACATTCTCATAAATTTTCCTGAACCATTATAATTGTATTAATGAAATGGTCATAAAATGCACAGAAGACTTAAGTATCTCTTTGCTTCATGTAAAGCCACATCAGAATAGAAAATATAAATTTATGGCCCATCAGGTGCTGCACCCATCAGAATATTAGTGGGAATTCCAACATGCCATCACGATAATCACTTTGTGATGGAAAGATGACTATATTCATAGTGTGTTATATGAAACACGTGTTTTAACCATGATCCAACCCGTACAAACAAGAACGAGTCCTATTCTAATAAAAAATTATATTTTCACATATTTATTGGATTGTTACCAGTTCGCAATATATTATCCCGAAGAGTTTAATTTCTAATCCATATTACAAACACGTTTTTCTTAATTATCTTTACCAAAACCACAGGTCATTTTGTTCAGTGTTTTTATCTTAATCAAATCATTTCATTAAATTCAATTATTTTATTGAAATTGTTAATATTACACGTTAAAAATTAATTAAATATCAGAAGTTAAACTCTGCACTTTATGAAGCAAATCGACATGGCACAAACATAGAATAGTAGTATTTTATTGACTAGTGGAATGGTTTAGGTAATAAATTGGTTTTCAATAAAAATAAGCTTTTCTTAACTAATTGGAATGCTTAACAACGGAATAGATGTATAATGGAGATTTGTCAGTTGACTAAAGTCTAATTTGTAACTTTATGGTAGAATTAATATTATGATTGAAATTACTGTGGCTCAGACCATTAGTAAAGTTATACTACTGAGATTTTACTCGTTCAGGAAACTGATTCAATTATGTGAGATATTGAAAACAAATCTCTCAGGACCAAAAGTAAAACATGTAAACTTATACATCAAAGGAGTATCTCTCCTAACTATAACTGTAGCCCGTGTGTGTCAGTCTTTCCGATTTCTTCATTATTTCAGGTTAATAATACTGAAAATTAGAATCAAAATTATAGTTGTTATATGATAAAAAATTGACTTCTGGTGCGACAGCCTATTTACCCTTAGACAGATGCACCTACTCCTGTGACATCAGCCCTATTATATCCCTCAACACAATAGTTAACAGTCCCATGTCTCTCAGTGTTCTAAAAAAAAACACTGGTTAACTTGGCACAAGTACTGCAGTCATCACTTAGCTAGCTCATTCAATACTACTGATACCACTTGTGTATTCTGTTGACACTGTAACCACAATTGTCAAATATCTTTCTCTGCTGTCTACAGTACTGAGATCATGCCTCTGAATACATTAGCATAGAGAGGAACCAATAGGCTTCTACAGAAAGAGTGTTAGTGTGGCCAGACTGCATGATAGCTGTCATAGCATCCCAGATTCCTGTGATGCTATAGGAAGCAGGACCCTCCATCTTGGAGGGCCATCCTAAGCACCCCTATGAATACTTTTGAAGCTGGGGCATCCAGTGACAGTTGGGGTATGTGGCAGTTACTATACTTTTTCATTATGGAGCAATAAAGAGTAACTGAAGATGACTGTAGTTTGTCTATGATGGGTTTGGGGATAAACTCTACATGCAAAACACCTGTGCAAGTTGCACACGCCCCCTGGCAAGGGAACTACAGGTGTCACCTGGGGCAGGTGAACCTGGTCCTCGGAAGTGTAAGTTGTGCTGCACGGATGGGTCATTAATGGGGAAAGTTTGTAGTTTGCTTTTCTCAATTGTTTATTTTACACTGCATTTTTGTGCACACTTGTCCAACCCTTTGTTTTGAAACGAAATATTGTGTAAAATTTACCCGAATTGAGGCACCCAGTGCCAAGACCAAATTTTGCTGCGTTGAAAAATTTAAAAACCAAAATTTAATTGTGGTCAAACATGAAAATTTTTGCAGAAATTGACATGTATTGAGAAATTAACCATCTTAAGAAGTTAAATTTATGATTATAAATTTCCATGTTACCACCAATATGTTTTGAAACAGATATCATTTGATAAACCAACCACAGATGGATTGGAAATCTAATAATCTGTCTGAATCATTTAAATTCTTCAAAGATCAAGTCAATCTTGTGTTAGTTAAGGGTGCCTACAAGGATGTAGAAGCAGATCGCAAAGTGCCGATGTTGTTAAACTGGATGACTTGAAGACATCGGGAGGTAGGACAACATCCGACGGGTACTATGTTGGTCTTGTTGAGTTTACTGATGGCTGTAAGGAATAGTGCAACCACCTCTTCCTCTGTGAGACTAAAGAGTGGCGAATACTGATCACTCAACACAACTAGGTACCTCAGGACGTAGCATATAAAGGCAAGGTGCGGTTCAAACAGGACGAAATAATTCAACGGCATCGTTTCTGAAATACAAGGTTTATAAAGAATAGATTAGTGTTATAACGCTGGAAAGGGATATTTTCCTCTTTACAGCGGACGAATTTTCTAACAGTTCCCCTAACAATAGAATTTCATGTGTTTTTATCTGGATCCAAAGCACTGGAATTCATTTGTAACAAAAGTTTCCAAATTAATCAAAAATGAGCTGGTGACTCTTGTATGATAGATCTCATCAATTTCAAGCAGAGTGTCACGCAACACATATATTAAACATTTTGGATGCAGTAAAAAGTGCCGTAGAAGTTTAAGAAGTTTAAGATGTATGTGTCATTCAAGTCGGGTTCTTTAACAAGATATTCATACTTGCACGAAGTGCGGACACTTATAAAATAAATTTGATGTACCTTCTCCAAAATGTGAAATAATGGTATGGAATAGTTCTAGCCTCTGACTTCTGTTCAATGCTGCCAAACCAAGAAAAGTGGGTAGTGATACCGCGACTGTGTCACAGGAAATCTACAATGCATTAATATATATAAGTAAAAAAATTAATGCCAAACGTGTCAGATCTCAACACAACGTATCGAACGCATTCACCCGTATTGGGAATCTCTTCTCTGAGGCAACCCCTCTCTTTTTGAGACAAAATTACTTAGCCAGTTATTTCCAGGTATTGAAATTGATATTTCTTAGCTCACATCGAGAGTCCAGTTTTCTCTGCTCCTGGAGCAAACCTTGGATCCGCGGCTAAAAAAATGTTCTGTGATAAATACTGTAAACGGTCTTTCCCTAAAGTACTTTTGACCGTTCCCCAAAAATCCAAATGGGTGTCTGCAAAAAAAGGAAATTTTTCTTCAGAAAAGTTGACATAACGTAGTGATGTCTGAAATGAATGTAGACCCTACATGTGTATTCTAGTTTTATTGTACTCTGCAATGCTTCATTGAAGTTGACGTATTACAGAGTTGACCCTTTCAGTGCCTCATTCAGTTAGAAAATGTGACCTACATAAAACAGGTTATGTCGCTGTTGTAACATCCGGGAGCAGCGTGAGCACCGCTGGTGTAGTGGTATCATGCAAGATTCCCATTCTTGCGACCCGGGTTCGATTCCCGGGCGGTGCATTATTCTTTTTGATCGTTTTTCCAGAAACAATAAGTTTGTACTTTGTTAGTGTATTTTCAATTCTTTTAATAATTAATTTATTTTAACATTTTACTGAGATTACTTTTTGACATTGGATGTAACTAGATCATCATGTATGACAAATTGATAAATTTGGATGTAGATCTGGGTCACATTGACCTAATTTAGGGGGAGTGCTATAATTATACAGAGGGAATACGGTATAGCTCATAGATCTAGAAACCTTGACCACCGAGTTTTTACGACCATAGACCAACCATGTCATTTGTGATTAGATATTACAGAATCAAAATTATAATTACCAGGGGCGGATCCAGGATTTCTCGTTGAAGGGGGAACCCCCAGAGCATTCAGGTGGTTGGGGGGCACCTTTTAATATTTTCCTCCAAAACTGTATGGAAATGAAAGCGTTGGAGGGGGCACGTGCCGGCGGCGCCCCTTGGATCTACCAATTATTACCATGTTTTAAGACCACCTGTTATTTACGACCATGAAGTTGGTTCCAAACAAAAAACTAAAATGAACAAACAAGAGCGTGTAAATTACACTGAGCTACAACATCGTCGAGCATGAATGCACCTCGTGGTGTGCCGTTGCTGTGCCTAATTAATCTTTTGTTCAATTGTTCTATTGATGCGCCTTGTACCCCACAAATATAACCCTCAAAATCTATCCCATAATTTAGCAGTATTTTTCTCGAGGAACTGCCTAGCTATACAACTCTGTTGTAGCAATGAGCTTATTTCATTCCGAATCTATTTTGGTGCTTACGATTGGTTTGTCCGTCTTTGGTTACCTTTCAAATCCATAGTTAGTGACCCCATTGTTATTTTAATTCATCATCAGCTCGTTTTCATAAACTTAATAAACAACACTGCTGAACTTTAACGGTTCCAATTCCAAGAAATTGGTGCGTTAAGACGAGCGTTAAGAGTAGTGTTATGTTGTTTATTGTGTAACGCTACCAGACAGCGTTACACAATAAACAACATAATGCTCATCTTAACGCTTGCTGTCCATTAATGGATGGGCATTAAGTTTATGAAACGTGCTGTGGATGATAAAATTTATATACTGTGTTAGGTGTGATAATTGCTACGGTGATGCATTAGTTAGACTACAAATTTTAACACATCAAGAATATGTCATGAAATCCAATAAGTTTCTCTTGAATACTCATTTGGACCAGATTTTTCTGTAGCTTCACTAGGTCACTTATTAAAGATTTTTCGAACTTAATTTTGTGAGCGTAATTGGGAAAAAATTGCCTAAAAGTCTTGCCTAATTAGGCGAACTTACCTAATTCGTCCGAACTTCTTGCCTAATTAGGCGAATAAAACAAACCTGTTTCATTAGGCTAACAAAAAAAAATTCGAAAATTTTTGTTTCCCTTTCTGTGTGTAGAAGAACATGCACGTAAACAGATGAAAATCAAAGATAAATTTTCAAAGAACATTTAGTTACGCGAACTCCAGCACCTTAAAATTGACACTACTTTCATAACTCCATTTAAAAGAAAGTCAAGTTTATTGGCGCAATTGGATTATTTTAGCTGTCAATAATTACAAAAGATATAATTTTGGCAAACTGTCAAACCGTACACGGTGCGTTCAAAATGCAGTAAAACCTGTTTTGGGCGAACTTCCCACTGTGCAAGGCAAACACTTTGAGGATGACAGTGAGTAAATTAGTATAAAAATACTAGTTTGGTGATCATAAAATAGTTCGTCACTTTCTTTTAGTTCAATCATAAAGAAGTTCGCCCAAGACAAGTTTTACTGCATCTCGAGTAGTAAACATTTGACTTGCAGTTTAAAACTTTGGTTTAAACGTGATTGTTGGCGTTGTTTACATTTAGCATATTACCCTTACACGGGAAGTTATAATTAATACTGCACAATAAAAGTTACAAACATAAAACCGACCTTTCAGAAACAAACAGGACATCAACAGTACATTTTCGAATACCGTTTCTTTACGATTGACTAAATGGTGGATGGCAGAAGCTTAGCTACATTTGGTTTTGTGATTCGATTTAAATTCAGCAAACAGATACATCTCCTACGGCGTTTTTTTTTAATGCGATCGCTTTGCACTTGTTACAGAAAATAAATGTAAAATCCCTGGATAATTTGATGTATTTGCAAGGAAGTTTTTGATCGACTTCAACGGGATATAGGATTATCATCGACTATCAGGGTAGGGCTACATTTCACCCACTTTTCAATTTATCCGACATCGAATTATACGAGAACGTCTATACATTGATGCATGTCAACTGTATTGGCTATGACCACATCTTGTCATTTAAATAGTTTGAAATACCCGCGAACAATGCCATTTGATGTTTAATTCGTCCGTGTTGTCTTTTGAAAGAGACAATTAATTGGCAATGCATGTACAGTACAGGTACATAACTATGTGTACAAATTAAAACTCATCATCAGAGTTGGAATCCCACTCGCACGTTTCTACTGCTCCACCGGCTCCTCCACCTTCAAAGTCAACCTCCACATCATAAACAAAATCCGAATCACCAATCTGCTTCCTGTTCTTATTGAAAGCCTCATCCATCATAGCCTTCTTTCTCTTCAAAGTTTCTTCGTCAACTTTGTTGAGGTCTTCATCAGGATCAATGTCAGTCAATTTTGCATTGATCTTGAGACTGTTTTCCAGTGTAATGCCATTCATTTTGTCTCTGATAATGCTTATTAATTTTTCTAGCTGAGGTAGCGGTAAGTGTTCCAAGTATTTCTTGTGACGAGTGCTGTTTTTCAATTCTTCGGCAACACGCGGCACACCAGAACGCTTGTTAAAGTTTCTTAGTGGCATTGTCCGTCGATGAAGTTTTCCATTAGGATTGATGTATGTTATTATCACGGCTGGTGGATCGAATCGCACACCACATTTCTTCAATGTTATTTGACCAGCCATTGTTCCTATTATCTGAAACACCAGCAATCAAAAATAGTCATTAGATTATAATTAGATTTATATTCCTTGTAGACAAATGCAATATTAAATTGCACGGGGATACCTAGACGTGGAGTAAATTGCAATATTTCGTAGGGTATGTATAAATATGTCGACATATGGTACAAATCAGGCATCTACTTTAAAATTTATTCTTATACTAGATGTTATTCGAAGTGCAAAACTTGTTGCAACATGAAAATTTCCAACAAGAATAATGTTATCAACATCAATACGAGTCAATAGTTCACACTCAAATTTTTCCACAACCCTAATGAAAATGTTTAGCATAATAAACGTAGAGCCTTACCATTTACTGTTTAAATTTTGTGATATTAATGCAAAATTAGAGAAATCCTTTTTTCGCAAAAGCGTCCCTGGCAGCCGCCATGATATATTTGCCTGGCATACGACAATACCTTACCTGCCTTTTGAGGGAGAGGCCATATTTCCAGTCTACAAATCCGTTGTTGACCATTTTACTCTTTGTACCGCTCAAAATCTTTCACTGTAGGGCTTTGCACTAGGAGAGTAAAAATTGAGGATTTTTTTTTAGAGAAATGATCATGCTAATAATGCAAACAAAAAGTAGCATATAAATGTTATAAAACTACACTGTGATTATGTAAAATTAAAGAAGAATAGGTAGAGATGTGCATTTGGTTTGAGTATAGGTGGAAAGGATAAATATTACACCAGTTTAGCTGGAAAAATGGATTTCATGTCATTTAGGCTAGAAAATAAACATTTCTACAATGTTAGAACATAACAGCATTGAATCCTATGATGGATGGTGCAACTTCCAATCAAATAAAAAATTATATACCTGACTTCTTCAGCAGTGCTGCTCAAATACAAATGGGTCATTTTTATTTTGAAATTTTTCAATCTTCAATGAATGTAATGATTTTCTGTTATAAATCATTGGTCACTTAAAATTCTTAGTACATAGGGTTTCTTTCATGAGATACTGTCCTTGCCTCCTGGTGAGACTGGCCCAATAGCAGCTCTGTTAGAGCAGTACCAGGCCCACACAATCACAAATCCCACACATGAGTTCACAGGCCTGAGTACTCTTAAACAAGATCTTCCCCCCCCCAAAAAAAAGTGGCTGGGTATTTTTAACAAGACACCCTGAAGAGCTCTACATTTGGGTTTATAGAACAAGAAATTTAGGCATTCTATTTGCTATATAATGAAAAACCATGCATATGTCCATATTTAGCCCTTCTCGGCATATTTATTGCACTGTATTGATTATACATGTAAATGGCTCTGGAGCTGTACTGTTGGCTGAGCTTGTCTTTGAAGCTGTTGTACCCCAGTATATAAACCAGTGCTAAAGCTG
>JBCAUI010502739.1:0-13188 GCA_038406195.1 Haplosyllis anthogorgicola | reverse complement strand
ATGCATGTATGGTATATATATATATCATATATGATATATATATATATATATATATATATATATATAGTTGTCAATTAAGGATTTTTTTGCATGGGAAATTTAATACATAATGTTAAACGTTACATAGACATTCAAGAAATGTTTTGAGATGTTTTTGTAAATGTTTCTAAAACGTTACATGTTCGGAAACATTAAATAAACACGACAAATGTAAATGCTTGTTTCTCGTACTTTGATTAACGTTTGTGAAACGTTTTTATAACGTTATAAAACTGCTACGTTTTCTAACGCGTTTTAACGCGTTGAATTCACGACAGTGTACACACATGTTGGATCTGAAGTAAGATCCCTGAGCGGGACGTGCTGTCCTTGTTCGCTTCACCTCAAAGTTATGGCCCACACCAAAGATTGGTGAAATTTCCGTTGAGAAGTCTCCATGGGTTCAATGAGCACAATATCAGTGACATCCTTAAGGGGACTACTACCTGTAGCGGGGGCTTATATTTTTACAAAATATAGAAATTTTCTATTGCACCAGATTGTGAAATTACCATCAAAAGTTTAGTTCCCCGCAACAATTGAATTGAATGAGCTCAGCATGAAATTCGATTCTTCTAGGGCGTTTAACTTTTAATAGTAGTTTCATGGTCTGATATGTAACTTGCATTTCTTATGTGTAATAGACGCCAACATTACACTCATTTTTTTTTTCAGCAATTCCCAGAATTAGAAATAGGGGTTTAATAACTTAAGCACACACAGTAAATTTAATGGCACCATTGTGTAAAATGTCTTTCAGCTTTGTTACTGGTAACATCAATACAAAAACCAACTTGTGTTCTGATACTCTTTAATCCAGGTGGCCACAGAAACGGTGAAGTTGTAACTGTGACTAAGTTTCAACATGAACTAATCAAGTATTTTGAAAATATTTATCACTCGTGTGTTAACCTCACATTACTTTGATGGCATACTCATTTTCTGTAGAGTAATATACAATGATAAATGGCTTGATGTCTTCTGTGTATTTTGACTCACAAATTTTATACTTGGGTTTTGTTGAAACGATAATTTACGTAGGTTGAGCCACGATATTACGGCTGGAATTGGATATCACCTAATACACTCTATGCTTGGTGTGAGGAGAGAGCAACGGGTCATACATCAGACAGCCTGTACCTAACATTACTCTTTTCAAACCAGAATTGGAAATCAGGGATATATTATCTTATCTTAAAATCGAATGAAATAAGTTTTTTTCTATAAACAACAGTTAAGTTTCAACCTAACTGTACTTTATAATGAAGGCACTGACACCCATCAAGGAAATGGCATCGTCAGATGCAAAGAAATTGGTTACTCACTATGTGATGCAGGTAAACAGCCAATACGGGAAATTAGAAAAAGTTAATTTTGTAAAGGAATGGATTGCAGTCCCTTCTCAGATTGAGCAACAAAATAACCTACACCGCACTGTAAATGTTGTAAATGTTTTATTCGTAGCTAAAACAAAGGTGCATTATTTAGGTATTTAACGCTTGCTTCAAAACTTCAAAACTGACATTTGCGACCAACCCCAATTTGTGATCTGAAGTATAAAAATAGTTCTCAATCAAATCCGACCACGTATATTTCAAAACCAGGTTAAATAAATTGAATCACACCGAATTCGTGAAAAGAATACACTCAACACACGTCGAAATAATATTTCCCCTATTCATCCGAACTGCATAGGTTTAGACAGCAGTCATTCATCATGTAGTACACTGCAATCCCAGATATTTCTCATATGGTAAGCCAACAAGACCTCCCTGTTAGCTAAAAAAATACTGGCATTCAGTAACGGATCGAGAAAGCCTCCTTTGGATTCAGAATATTTTTATATTTTTCACCCACTGGGATTGCAAAAAGAAAACAATAGACTAAAAGGGAACAAAAGCAACCGGTTTATTTCAAGTCTTAAAATATCAATTTACAAGTGAGCTGTGAATAAGTATTCTTTTTCATTCTATCAGTTGTTACCCAAGAGGTTCAAACTCAGTGTAACAAATTATGTCTGTCGGTTTTTGTGCAAATAATGAAGGGTGTGCCCTTCACGAACAATGCACAGTAGCCTGAAGAAATAAAACATCCGAACCGTTACATTAAATATTCCAGAAGCAACCGATCCGTATGAACGAAGATGTGTTTGTGAGGAAAGGATATTGGCCATCCAACCAATGTTACTCCTTGTTTCTGCATTACTGCAGATTGAAGCGGTAGAACCTAATGGTGATTGGGACTAAGCACATCCATTCTCTGTGGCATTGCTCCACACTGCGGCAGATAGGGACAAGAGAAATGAGGAATTTGCTAGCCAACCAAATGTCGATATTACGCCACATTTGTTATGTGTCGAGTTCCGACCTTCACAAGGAACAAGTCACAAAATAGTTGTTTTCACATGTACCGCTCAAAAGTCATCTACAGGAGCATTAATTTTCCGTTGAGAAGGAGGTAGTGTTTTTTCACTATTGCTTCTTTCCCATTGTTACCAAAAACATAAGCTTATTACCTTTCTACAATATCTGCTATGATATAAGGGTTCAAGAATTTCCGTAATCGGGGAAACCGCATACATCACTCATCTTCCACTGCATGTAAAAATTCCACTGATGGAAATGAAGTGAAGGATAAATAGCTTTCATTCCCACCAGAGCTGTTCACATTAAGATCTATTTGTCGCCAATATGGACTTTACATTTTTACATTACCTTCATGATTTAAGCGATTTTTGATGTTTGATGAATATAACTTGTGATTTTCTTCCATGTCAAAGGAAGTCTTTCGATTTTGTTTTACACTTGTTCAACAGTCAGATTAATTTCAGCAAACATTACTGAATAAACGCTGCAAATACTTTATTAAAATAAATGTTTTCAGTTCACAGAACACTTGTCTATAAATAATGAAACTCAAGGTGAAACCTATAAATGGATGATAAGAATGGATTTACCATTGACTTCGACCTCGAAAATGCATTGGCTTTGAGATGTTCCTTTCCCAAGCTGTCTTGTCACTATGTGAAATATAGGTAGTGTCACTTTGGGGTCACAATAAATGAAATAAGTGCCTTGATTTCTTGCCTTGACACTAGTTCATCAAAGGTAAGTGAAAAAGAGGCCAATTCAGATTTTCTCTTTCTCAGTTAGACCGATCTTGGACTTGTCAGTGTTCTTGGAAGTGTTAAGCTCGTTCAAGGACGCGGGGTCAGTCCTTTAACTAGATTATATTTTTTGAAAATTCCGCGTGGTTTCTGTTATTACTGAATAGATAACCACACCTCCTTCATTAGGGTGCATAGTGTTTTCAAAGGGTTTTTCTGTGCACCAAATAATGTACGCAATGTAAGCACCAATAATCTAAACCGGAATAATTTCAATGCTTTGTGTGTCTGCTTTAAAAGTCAATCTTTGATAAAACTATAATCAAGACTTGTGAATTGTATGATTTACGTAGTCAGTATGCTTGTCTAAAACTAAAACTAAATGTTTCCGGTCACTTTGTTCATTTTTAATGTCAAATTGGGAGTTAAGGTCTGTGAATTAGGTTATTTATAATCAATTTATGCGCTACAATTTTCATTCTTCTTGTTCACAGAAACGCTTCACACAAAAATAGATTATTTCAGAAAAAAATGCTCTGATTTAATAACCCTCAACAACGTAAGAAAGAAGGTGACCATTGGAAGCATTTTACTTCAGTAGAGACAAGTCAAATGTAATGTTTGCCAGAATAACGTTGTATCTGTTCACGTGAGTGTAGAAAGAGATTTTAATTAAATGATATGTAACTGGCTTCGGAATTATTAAGTCGAACAAAAAGTCTTTCTCAGTTAAAGTACCGTGTTGCAGTTAAGCAATGAGTTCTCTTTTGCTCTTTGCACCTGATAATGACCTTAGATCTCTCATGTAGTACATACATAATTTTATAGTATTCTGCCTTACGAATGCAGATATGATTTGGATTCGGCAGCTTTACGAACACGCTCGCTTGGAAAAGTATGGCATGAGGAAAGAGACAAACATTATGGTAATATGACCCTATCTACCGAACGGAATTCTGAAGAAGCCTGTTGTGATACAATGAAAACAGGTTTTCCAGACAGGTAATTCATTTAGGACTCGGCTTCATTTCCATTTGTGGAACAAATCGTGTTGTAGTAGTAAAGAAAAGAAGGGATGAGGGAGAGGTCCGTCATCTGGAATACATCATATTGACAGACAGACAGAAACACGGAAAGTTGCTTTCGGTAAATCCATCCTTCTTCGGTAATTTTGATTATATTTGGAACAAAATGACACTGTAGTTCTTGTGATAATGCAATATGTCTAACGATCAGGGTTTTCTTGTACATTTTACAACATCTGTTCCCTTTTTTGCACATTAGCTTATGACACGATATCATTAATTTCACTGCTTCGTTTATATCACAACTAACGCTGGTACAAAATATGGCATAAGGAATGCATGCGATTTTAATTTGTGTGTGGTAGGCAAAAGGAAAGGGATCCTCAAATCCACAGTGGTCATATCATAACAGGTATTTTGACAAAGGTTATTGTAGTTTAAAGAAACACCACACCTCCATAACCAGGTCAGCTATTAATGTACATTACTTACCATCATTCGGGAAAGCCCTCTCCGGCCCCAGTGCCTCCAAGCATTCATCCATACTTAGGTATCGCCATTTCGGTAATTTCTCTGGATTTGTAATTGTTTGGTTGTCCTATAAAAGATTTAATAAATTCACTATACACTTTAATATTTAGAAAAAAAGTTATGCAGTTCCAGAGAAAAAAACCCATAAATGTCATTTGCTGCATGTTCAGATAAAATTACGGCAGATCCACTTGTCTAAAAAGGTTTTTAAGGTTAGGAAAGGATATTTGACATGTCACGAAGGAGAGCTTACAGCGAAAAATTACCTTGAAATCAATACCGACGACTTGGCATATTCCCTCATTAATTTCTATCAAGTATTCTCCAACCTTATTATATTAGTTCTGAGCATTTTTTCTGCTTTTCTTAATTAGGTTCTAACATGCATGATTAGTACTCAATCATTTTTGAAGTAACGACAGTTTAATGGCATTTTGAAGTTGCGGGAATATTCTATCTTATCACTTGATAAACAAGTTTTTTCTGTTAAACTGCGAGTTGTTTCTTTATAAACCTGGTACTAGTATTGTCACAGTCAAGATCCAGTAAGTTTGTTTGCACTGTTTAAATGCAAACTCGTCATGATGGATCTCTTGCATGATGATTTGCTGATTGAAGAAAGAAAAACTTTACGCATCATTAGAGTTGCATAACTTTTGAAAATGACAAGGGAAACATGTTTCCTTGGACCATACCTTGAAAGACATTATATTTTTCAAGATGTCCAACTAAGTACGTTCTCTTCATCAATTGTTACTTGTTCCAGACATAATCACTAACACTGGGAGGTCATTTTTTCATACAGGTAATACTTACAGCAATATGAAATTTTAATTCGATAGTATTTGTGGCAAGAAAGATTAAACCTTAAACTGGATGTACTCAAGATCTTTACGGACTGAACAGAAAGGCAGGAGGAAATATTATTCAGTTAATATTATGGGTATCTGCCATGTTTCATTGTGTACCATGTAACAATCCGTTATTAGTGAGACAGAGACTTCATGCAATAAGATGACCTTTGTGCCACTGCTTGCAGGACATCTATAGTCCATGCTAACGATCTTGTTTCTGAGTGCCTGTAGGAAATGTACTTCCTTTCGCAGCTAAATAACATCAAACTCTCTTCATTTAACCACGTCTATCAGCCACTAATCTACCATTAGTCACAATGTCCAGAAATATTGTCCGTTTTTTTCTTTATCTCTACGCAACGGCTTTGTCTGACGTTATTAGTAACTACACAAAATCTGTTAACCACAAAATATAATCTGTTAAGCTTGGTTACTTTTTCATGTGCAATTTTTTCCATAGTATATTTAGGACCAGCTTAAGACAGTAAAAAATTACATTTGCATGTCAAAATTGATACATACTTGTCATCTGCATAGTTGGATAGAGACGAGAAAAGACTTAAATACTGGGAAAAACAAAAGCCATCTTGCCCGTTCGCCTGTACCTGTGTATGTACTACAGAGGTATGACTTTTCATCTAAAATGCCCTTCCGGTGAAAACTTTAATAAAACAATTTAGCCTTTATGTAATCAAGAAGGATAGCTTAAAGACAATTGTCTATGTTTAAAGCCTGGAGTAAAGCACTTCCGAAATACAATTTGTTTATATTCTCTGCAGAGACAGACACTTTCACTTTACATAGTTGTATATTAGCTCTATCCTCCCGTTTGTCCGAATGAAACAAATTAGAGTCTCTGAGAATAACTGGTAAGGAAATAGAAAAACCTCTGAAGAGAAGTTGCCCTGTCTGTTTATCTCATCATAACTGAAATTATTTAACTTTGTCGGGGGTTTTCTCGAAGATGTTTTATTCCCTCTTTACTTTTTCGAAGGACGGGGGCGTTGATATCCATGACTAAACATAATATTACTTGACTGTTTCGTAATGTTGGAAATAGCAGCAATTTTCTTTGAAATATATACTTTAGAAAATTATCGACTCCGCATGAATGTACTCTTATTACATGACGAAAAGTTCCTTTTGCAAAATCTTCCTTTTCTAGAAAAATATCCTTGAAACCTTGTTTTCCGAATCTGAGAGGAGCGACAATGGCAAACTTGTTTCTACAAGTAATTAGAGAAACCATTAAACTGGTCACAAATAGATTGTGGGAAATAGCAATTAGTGCCGCTTGTCAGTATTAAAAGAATTGTAATACAAGACATTGTGTGAATTTTGATGTATTGGTCATGAATTATTCGCTGCATAAGGCAATCGTACTCATGGCTCCTCTGTTTCCAAAACTAATTTATTTACCATTGTTTTCAGAACCAGTTGAAGCTACCCGTCAGGCATTTCCTAAAATGCGAGAAATTTTGAACAGTAAATCATTGGCCCTCTTCAAAATACCTAATTTATGTTTGGTAGTGTCCTGTGTGCATTCTTTCTTTTCTGAGACATTAACCATCATCCAAAACCGTGAAGGAATTATTCAATAACAGTAATAATGAATGAAAGAAATGGTCTATTAAAAGTGGTGAGAGAGACAGCTGACCAGTATTGTAAGAAATATACTAAAAGCATTTATCTCACAGCACAACCAGTGTTACACCTGTAGTTCACACGTTCCTAAAAACGGTGATAAGACAATTTACAAATTCAAATCTTACGAAATTTGCAGTAAAATTGTCACGTTAACGTTACAACACTGGTCATCTGTCAGTGCTAGCTGTTTTCTGCTCATTCAAGCTTTAATACACCATTTCTTATATTCATTATTACTGTTATTGAATGATTATTTAATAAGCACTTATACCTGTCATCCCTAAAATGGGAAATGAAAAAGAAGTGCATTGTTTAACTTAACAATATCTGGAGAGACTATTTTGCGGGTTATCCCCACAGAGTATTTGTTATGGCATTCGTCTTGCAAAATTCAAGATAATGACACCTGACTTAGCCCTTCTCGATATATCATCCAATTCTTTGTAAGTGCCTTCTTTTATTCACAATGACCTTTCATGAATATATTCAGATTGGAGAAAAGCAGGTTAAGAACCTTCCAATGTCTTGTTTACTCACAACGGGAATTATTGGCCTAAGTTTTGCAGACTTGATTAAAACTGCTTTCATAAAAACATTACAAGGATCATGTTTGGAATAAAGAATGCCGTCTGTCCTTTGCGTCTACAGCAACGGCATTTCATTAAACTCTGAAAGGGAAATTGCACATTAATTATGTATATCTAGATGTCAGCTGTTCACATAGGTATAAAAGGAACTGATACCACACAAAGTACTTTTTCTCAAAGTTATAAATGCCTCACATGTTATGAATGTCAGGTTCTAACTTGCTGAACATCTAAGAAGTTTCTGCTAAAACAACAGCTAATCGGCAAGTGTCTTGTCAGGTTGCTGTGTCTCGGATATTAAGTTGATAAAATACAGTTGCAAACTGAGACGGAAATCAATGTTACGATGAAAAGATAACATGGCCAAGTCAATAGATTATTCACCTCTAACCACTACAGTTGACCACTGAGTAATTAAAGAATCCATCTAACTGGTCTTGGTGTTACTATATTAGGCGAGGACACACTCAGCTTCAAAGGTTTGTTTTACTCCTTCACCACTAATGGTAAGAACAATTGTTCGGCTACGGCTACACAACAAAAACATAACATACTTTGTTGGCACATTCGATTGAAAGATGGTGTCTTTAAAACTCAGCTCAATATTGATCCTAGGCCGAAAACAGGTGTACCAAGACCGCAAAAATTGCCCCAAGAAGGGTTGCCACCAGAAAGCGCAGCTACACATCATATTCCACAGATTTGACTTGTACTTTACTGCCGTGGATATATTGTAATTACGTCAGATATACTCATATGGCTTACAGAGTTCTTAGACTAATGATGTTAAGTCTTTTGTTGAGATTCTAAATTAAAATAAAGTTGCTGTTTTATGGAAGGTGTCATCTGTCCAACAAAACGGAACTTTAGATCAATTACACAGATACAGATTCATCCATAAAGCATGAGTGGAAATAATAATTGCATTAAGAGTCTAAATGAACAATTTGATTTATCGGTCTTCAGAATATCACAGTTCAAAAAAGATGCAAGCTTTTATGTCAACATTTAATGTGATAGTTCTTTGATTTTATGCTCATTTACATTTGAACAGAAATAAAATATCTGACATCGTTTCGATAATTTTCATATTATTTAACTCCCGTTTTGGCGACCTTTTCAGCTCTGCATTTTGAAAAGAAAACAATTCCGTTTCAAAGAAGGCAAATAAACATCAAGTGAGATAGATTCCATCTTAAATAACAAAGAAAAATATTGTTTCAAAACAAGTATAATTCTAGTAATTTGGTAACTTTGCGAAGCAGCTTCACCTGTTACTTTAAATAAATCCTTTGATGCCATCATACTCAACAATTTTGTTAAACTTTGCGAAAACTAATCTCAAACACGATTCACCGAAACTTGAGAATTTAAGACATCTCTTTAATGTTTATACACGCAATTTAAAAAAAAGAGTATTTCAATAGTTTCAACAGAGAGTCTTGCACAACAGTTTAAGAACCACACTATAGAACGGCGAAGATGTCTAAAACAGAATGCATTTTTCTTTGTAAGTGGAGTTATTTACATAAATAGGAAATTAAATGCTTCTCTCACATGTAGGTGATAAATTAATTCAGGTACAATTTGTGACTAGCATTTCAATAGTGACCCCGGCTCGCGTGCTATCAGTGGGACATCGCATAACATTACTCAGTATTCTGCTGGCATATTCCTCCAGTCATAATCTTTTTCTCGATAGAAAAAATTAATTAGAAAAGAAAACACGATGGGATTATTTTGCCTCCCCAAGCCGTGGATAAGCAATTAATGTGTGAGAGGAATAATTGAAGGATATGGGTTTGGATTGCGGTGCGGCGGTGCAGCAAAGCGGCGTAGACTTACCAAGGCCGTAGCCAGCTTCCCATGTGAAGGGGTGCAAAATTTAGAATGGTGGACTACATTTCGCATATCTTAAACGTTACGTGAAGTAATGTGGTTCATTTGACCCAAGTTAATAAACAGAAAATTTAGATAATGGACATTTTGTCAGTCATAAACGTAAATTTGGCTCAAAATTGTGGACCTTATCCAGGAAGGGGGGGGGTGCATTTGCACCCCATGCACACCTTCTAGCTACGGGCCTGCTTATCATCAAAATAAGATTTATTCACGCACTTGGGTCTGTCATCTAATTCTAAAGAGAAGCGCATCCTTCATGCCATAACTTTGGATTATAGCAAATACCATTCCTCTTCTCACACTTTGCTTCTTAATGTTTCAGAGTATCATCAAGAGGGATTCGTACTTACTACACAGAAAAAGAGACCGTAAATACATGAACACTGTGATTGTACAAAATGTAGAGTAGTCTAAGTGGTCATTCAGTGATTCATCCATAAAATGAGTACGTGGACATCCTGGTTGCATGCACCTTAACCGCACTCTGTTCCGTTAATGTAATTTCACTTCAGGAGAAACCGACAGTTGATAACTTCGTTTCCTGTAGTGTACGTTGGGAACTTTTAGGGTAGTAAATGAAGTTTGCAATGCCTCGCATCAATGTAAAAGAACATTAGACCGTGTACAAGGAACTAATATACATACTAAGGGTTTAATTTAGAGGTGTCATGATGATTCTTGAGCGCTAGCAAAACGGATATATCTCTTTCCACTTTTACACATGATTCATCTCAGCAATATCCAGTCCACTGATTGAATGATAGATGATGCCATTAGATAATTACATGTAAATGCCGATGCCTATGTGAGCAATGTCGTCTTACTTTTATAACACTGAAGTGTAATTCAAAATAACCAGTAAAGTTTCAGATTGATGAAATTACCTAGACAGCACAAGGCCTTAAAGCTGAAGAAATAAAATGAATTCAATGGTATTTACAAATTTATCAAATGTTTGTTTTTGTCTAGTTAGAAATACAGTCCTTTCCACATATTCTTCGAAACCATAACTTTCTGGTGAAACTCACAAAAGCAATACACTTACTAAATACTAATTACTGTGGCAAGTCATGAAAACGTCTGGGCCAACAAGTGCTGTAAGTTTCGTCCTTGTGCAGCTTCAACAAAGCAGTCATGAAACTCAAGTCGTACAGATTTGATTTTACATTGTTATTAAAGCATTACTCCAGAATAATAGTCATATTTTGCACGAGAAATGGTGTCAAATAGCTAAAGAATGTATCTAACTCAACATGAAGAAATTTCCTGTAACTGTGTATGGACGAGACTTTGGCTACTAAAATTGTCCCCAGATTTTTTAATTTGCTACATCTTCGCAAGTTGGGCAGATGCAAAAGCAAGTAAAATTGCCACTATTAATCTTGATTGTGTATTGTCTCGCGTCCTCTTTACTCCATAATTGCTTTATCAGTTCGCTTAAGATCTGCCATAACTTTTATATGTCTGAAGTAATTTCATCCCAATTTCATAACTCACACGTATAAATAGCTTCGGCAGGATAACTTCATTAATAATCAATGACAATAAATGATTAGGACAATAATTGGAAAATGCCCTGTAAGCAGCACTGTTTCCTTCTCATCAGAGACTGGGTTACTTATTGGTGCTGACAGAACAATCAAAGTTGGATCACCGATTTGCCAAATGTAGAATTTGCACATGCCACTTGTGAGTCACTTCATGGAATTCAAGATTGAAACTTATCAGCCAGACAATCTCTTAGTTGCGTACGATCGAATAGATTCCTCAGCGAGTTCTTTTGCGTTGATTCAAAATGAAATTGTACTACCATTTCTATTCCATTTTTATGCTAACCAGTCTATTACAAAAATCAACGACAATTCGACAATCAAAACACACAAAACAAGCAGGACTCCCACCCATGGCCAATTGTACTTAGCCTCCGAAAGAAAGATCTTAAGATCTTTATTGTGATCGCGTGCAGCTGCAGGTGGTTTACAAAATTTGGTTGACACTAGAAAAATCTCCACAATATGAAAAAGAACATACCAACAGGAAAGCAGCAACAATAGGAAACTATCAGTTTTGAGATTAAACGTTCGATTTGTAAAAAGCGGTATGTGTATTCACAAGATTTGGCACAAAACGTTCTCGTTGTCTGTTGGAGTTATGTTGACTTTAAAAGGGTAATCAAATTAATGTGAGCTTTTCTGTCCAGTTAGGATAACCGGTGATTTTCCCTCAATACTTGTCACTTGAGTAGAATACCTTGAAGTAAACAATCTCGCCTTCTCTTCCAACGCAGCAGTTTTGCGGGTTTTGTAACACTAAACTCTGAGAAGATCCATTTTAAAATTAAGTGAATGCTTTGCTGGCAATAAAATTCACTAATTACCGTACTATACCAGTCAAGTCTCTCCTGTTTTGATGTGACGGATAAAAAGTCAATGGCAGTTGTACATCTTGTTTTAGTAAGGCAAAGTTAAGTCTAAACGATCATCAATCTCCATTCTTGAAGATGGATGATAAAATCATATGAAGTGCGCAACATTTGCTCTACGAAAATCATTTGTGGGTTTTTAATCGAGGAATGGTTTTGTTTTCGACAGTAATGAGTTATTTCCAAAGCAAGACACAACATATCGGAGTTTGATGCAAATTATACCGTTTAAGCAATTTTTTTGGTCATAAATTAGTGGGTTATCGGTTTGCATAAAATTACACAATCACACAAAAACACTGATTGTTTTCTCTTGTATAGCAAATTAGGGAGAGATAAAACTACCATTGCTCAGGTTAACATGAGATTTCCTGTGGTGACGACAGGCTTTTACCAGTGAAAATGGTAATTACGTTTGTATATCGCGTGATTACATGGCTTAATGTATGGTTGTCATAGTGTAACATCTCTGTAATAAGAGTATAGAATACATTAACACATCTGTAAGCCATTTCCTATAGAATAGAAAAGTCATTAGGAAACCTATCGACCTCCACCACGACCCATATAATACTACAGAACGACTTGTAATGTAATGGCAATATTGGGTTGTTTGCGGAAAGTGTAACTTCTTTTGGGCGTATATTAGATAAGAGCCAATCCATCAATTATTGGCTTTGAGGAGGGAATGTCTTTCTTGACGATTTACATTCATGAGACAAGAGCAGAACGGTATTTATCATGAATGTAGAATAAACACGTTTCAAATGTTTGAGTACTGATTGCCTTGTCGTGTCTAATTGTATCGCCCAAGCTTCATATTACACTAGGTGAAACCCGTGCTTTGCATGGTTAGGGCATGACAGCATATATGAAAGAGCAGGCCGTCCGCATCCTCCCACTTGTACACCGCTGTCCACCTATCTCTGTCCAGCTTAGGGGGGGTGTCTGCTTTGCCAATTTGTCATTGAAGTAAAGGTGGGATTTAAAGTGATGTGTTTTGGCTAAAAAGCAACATACTTGGATTTAAAGTGATGTGTTTTGGCTAAAAAGCAACATACTTGGATTTAAAGTG
>JBCAUI010502728.1:0-13190 GCA_038406195.1 Haplosyllis anthogorgicola | reverse complement strand
TGATACAGCAGTAAATGTATTTATCATACGTATTTACATAAGTGGTAGATGACACCTAATCGCCATATTACCATCAGGTATATAAAGAAAATATTAATTTATCATACAGCAGTATTTAAGTCATTAGTTTCAATTAAATCGGCCAGCACATCTGGCACATTTTCAGAAATATCGGCCGGCCAACAATACAATAAATACCATCACTTATACAATACAAAGAAAATATTAATTATCATACAACAATAAATGTATTTATCATACGTATTTACATAAGTGGTAGATGCCACCTAATCGCCATATTACCATCAGTTATACAAAGAAAATAATAAATTTATGATACAGCAGTATCATGGTCCTCCCATTTCCAAATACCAAATACCAAATATCCACGTACCTTTCATAAGCTGATAAGCTACCAGGAACAGATCCAGTGAAGTTGACGTAAACTGCACACGTTGACGTAAAGTACTACTGTTTAAAATATGTGCATTACAAATTTGTTATGTTTCTTCTTATATCAATTGCTATTCACATCCAAAAAAATCCTACAGTAAAAATGCACATCAATGTATCACGCCCATCCGTGAGAGGCTTTTATGTTGTGTATTTAACATGGTAGTTTTCAGCACCACGCCTCACTTTGTGTACATATCCCTTTCTCTCTCTCTCTTGTTGAAGCAGCTACCGAGGCTAAAGCTGCCTGTTTGATGTCCAGATTCTCTTTCTTTAGAAATCGACTTGAAGCTGCTTGATGCCTTACAGAGGTTAGTTACCTGAAAGTCTCTGGTTAAAAGGTTATATTGCTATTCCCTTTTACGTGGAGTACATGTATTTGCATGTCATTTATTAATGAGAATGATTTTTGTTTTGTTTTTCAATTTTGATTTAGACCGAGATAAATTTTATGCGCCACCGGTACTCTCTGTGTTAAACTTTGGGTTACCCTGCCCATGGGTGGATATATCGCATGCGCGCTTTGATTTGACTCTCTGTCGCCTTCTGCTCAGCAGGAGCGCAGCAGGGTACGAATTGCATTTTGTCATGGTTATGTATTTTGATTTCATTGCAATTCAAATTGTATGTTAGGAACAGTAGGGAACAAAGTGTAGCGCGTATTTATTGACCGTCAGGTGCTGCCACCATTGTTGGGCAGCAGAAAACTCCTATGCTTTACCATTGCAGTTCAACACACCATCACATAATTTTAGACATAAAATCGCGCCTTGTATGTCATACTTTGTACCATACTGAAATACGTCATTTTTGCTATTACAAGTGAAGTGTGTGATAATATGTTAGACTTCCCATAGTAAGCTCATGGACAAAAGTTCATCGGTTAAAAAAATTGATGGGGACAGCACCTGACGGTCCTTAAATCCAATATATATTTTGTATTCTGATGTCAAACTCTAATTTCTATTCTATTCCTGTGCTTTACTTTTGTAGCTCAGCATGCTATCACATACTTCGAGCTACAATATCGCGCTTTGTAACATACACTTCGTACCCTACTTTTATTTTATTCCCCTTAAAACATGCCGTTATGGGTCCTTTTACTCATAGCACAAATCATATTGATACTGCCTTCTATTTACCCGTTCCCTATTAGGAGGTGCTGACACATGCTGTTAGTGATTACCTGACCTCAAAATATAAACAAAGTGATGGGAATTATTGTATAACCAGGGCACCATGACATGACAGTTGATTAGGTGAGAGGTGTGAACTGGGGCAAGAAACAATGCATGACCTGACACTGGGCAAGGCTGTTGAATTGTATTGTGTCATGTTTACAACATGACCACTATGATTCTGAGCACTGATCTGTGACTCTAGCTGCTAGGAACCAGGAACCAGGGCACCAAAACAAATTAGCCTGACGTCTGCTTGCAAATCTGTCAACTAATCACCCCGGAGTTGAAATATTGTAAATAGAAACCGTATCAATATGCCCTACTTGTGACTGTACATGGGTGTTAGCAGTCAGTAGACCAAACTTGTCGCTTCAAAATGTTTAAAATATTCATCACTAGAGATTAAAATTGCCGTGTGGTGTGCAAAGGTTACACAAATGTCAAGCAATAAATTGTTTTATCATTATTACAATTAAATTAAAATAATCTTTCCACATTTTCACTGTTGACCAAAAGAATACTAGCTGCACTATGGCAGTCAAGTTACCGCAAATATCAGTGAAATAAGTAATCTTTCATTAATTCTTTATTGAAATAAAATTCATTCTGATAAAGAAATGAAATCAAGTCAGGAACAATGAAATTTTGCCCCGTATCTGATGTGATTTAAAGCCGAATGTGCAATAATGTGTTTCTAGATCTGGGATGTTGACCATTACCTAGAGAAATATGTTCATATATATATAGTGTGTTGCGAAAGCATTTTGCAACGTAAATCTTGTGTTGTTTACGACTTCCAAAGTATAGAATAAATTCTTGCTAAATTGCTGTACAATTCCTAATCTGCAAAGTGACATACAGTTCTCATAGGTTGCAAGCTTTCTGTATCAGTTGGGCACACTAATTCCATTGTTCCTCATCTGGTAGAAAACATGCGTTTAATCCAAATGTTAATGCCAGCCCCCACGCAAGACGTGATTTACAACAAAATAAATTGAAAAAAAAAGACACTTTATGACAGCCTTTTCACACGCGCAAAACGTCTACCCTCTATTGTATCAGAAAAAAAACAATTTGTCCTTTCGCATTTGAAATAATTGTGTAGCTTTTGCATGTTTTCGAGCAATTCAACACATTTTGTTTAATGTGAGAGTTCTGCAACAAAAAAAAATCCGTTACAAAACACCCAATATATTTGTCACTCAAAAGGGATTTCGCGATATAGAAGATGCCGCCCTCTATGCATGCTCTATAGGCCATCAATGGGGATTCTCGATTTGCCACAGATATTAGGACAGCGCTCCTTCACTGGGTGTTCTCTATTGTTGAAGCACACTTGTAGTGCACAGAAATCGTGTTATTTTGGAAACGAAGAGAACAAAGGAGAGAACGAAAGAATTTCACGCAGTGCTTTTGAAGTGCTATTGCCAAACCTTTTGATGCGAATTCCGTGTACTGATTCGAGGGTCAGGAAATATTAGAATAAAGTCTGTAACATTACGTATTTGACATTAAATATAAAATACTTTTTTTCTAAGAGTATGTGGATGACCAGCACTGTGACCAATTTATATTTGAATCATTGTAATTATGATATAATTTTGCCATGGTTACTGACTACATGCTGTGAGATGCACTGAACAATGAATGTTCAATTGGGTATATTAGGGTATATAAGGGAGCTTCCATTAGTTGCCGTATTAGACTTCTGATACGATTTCCGTATACTTTTAGCACAGTCTGTTTGTTACGTTGATTTTGCATGAAACCTTGAGTAACGCATTGCAATTCAAATTATATGTTAGGAAATACGTCATTTTTGCTATTACAAATGAAGTGTGTGATAACATGTAGGACTCCCATAGTAAGCTTATGGACAAAAGTTCATCGGTTAAAAAATTGATGGGGGCAGCACCATCAAATGCAATGTATATTTTGTATTCTGATGTTTATGAATTTAGTACATTTAATTTATGCATTGGACGTATTCAACTGCAGTTTCACATTTTAAAAGGACAAAACAACTCTTTCATAAGCAACCTTTACCTCTTTGATGTTTACGGCGAGTCGCAAATCCATTAGCTAACTATATTGCCAGACATCAATGCTATATTGACTCCATTCACAGAGATGTAATTATGTTACAATTGGAAATATATGATATTTTAGAAGGAAATGAAATAAAGTGCTCGGAAAATCTCACACACGCGCACTGGATAATAACCCGCAATTTCCTGATTATTATGTATTTAAAAGGTTTACTTTTGTTGGGAATAATCCAGGATCTAATATTTTCATCTCTCTGTTGTGCGCACTGGGCAGTTATCAGGGGGTGAAACATCTGTAGATGGGTGAGCTTATATCAAACCACCTTTTAATGACAAAATCTCTTCAGACGGACACAAGTTGTCAACAAGTGATAAGGATACACAGAATATTGTGATATTTTCCATTTAAGTAAAGAAAAACTATCTATGCAATAAACCCGGGCAACCTACTTCATACCTATTCACACTGACAATTCAACAGGCGCTATTGCGCAGTTACACTGGAGACCATGATTCTTTAACACGGAAGTTTTAACACAGCAAAACATTTTTTGGAAATATTTTGGAAGTATTTCTTAGTAACAGTCCGTAGATACACAATCAGTCTGCAAGATAGCACACGTGTTTGAAACAAAATTATTTTCGTCCACTTCCACGTTCCTTCAGGCCACTTTTTTATTTGTTGCTTTACGTTTCAACGGAGGAATTTTTGAGAGCGGCGATCAGAAATGTTGAGAAATTAGAATCTGTTTAAATGTGAAATAGATGACAATTTATATCAATTAAATTAAACATAAAATCCTGTTCATACTTCATAGTAGAGTTGAGCCTTTGCCAAGAGTAAGTTACATGTTTATCTAGAGCATAACAATAAAGTTTGGGCCCTATCCAAAAATCAGCTGTAACCTATTCACACTTATTAATGTAAACAAACAATCCCTCTTGTGATGTAACTGCTGTTCAAAGAATCTGACCAATCATAGAACTTCTGTATAATCCTATATAAGAGATTGTTAACAGACACTCTGGGCTCTTCAGTTCTGCTAGCCTTTAGCTTTACTTTAGTTTGTGCTTGTGCTCATTGCATTGCATGTTGTATTACAATGTATCTATTACTTGGGACAGTTCAATAATAAATATGTTTATGTTTAAAACTTTATTAGTATTTGAGTTCATTGACCATTCCCCTTACAGAACTCGCAGTATTTAATAGTTCGCACCTTCTTAGTTGGTAAATCTGTGCTTCATGTGAATCAGCTTGCAAAATTCTTGTCAATTTGGCAATGTACAGAACAAAAGAGAGAACAAAATAAATTCACACTGTGCTTTTGAATCACAAACAAATTGAACTTGTGTACAGATCATTTCAACTCCAATCAGGTAATTTCTCAAAGAAGTCAGGCTACTGAAATTGTATTTATTTCGCGACAATAGAATTCCATGCTGTGTCTTTTATGCGAACAAAACCACCTTTTGTTCCCAAAATGAAGGGCCGCGAACGCCACTGCAGTCTCTGTTTGGTAACAAGGCTCGGAAAGAAACCAGTACACAGAAATCGCATCATTCACGTCATGAAATTACTATCAAAAGTTAAGCGCCCTGGAACAATTGAATTGAATGAGCTCAGCATGGAATTGAATTGTTGTGGGGTGCTTATCTTTTAATAGTAATTTCATGATCTGTTGGAAACGGAAAGAACAAAGGTAAGAACAAAAGAATCTTCCGCTGTGCTTTTGATGCGCTATTGAAATATCTTTCATTAATTTCTCATATATAAATCGATGATAAGTACTTCTTCATCATTTCTTCATGAATTAATCCCAAGCAGAGATTACTCAAATAGTAAATAAATTTAAATAAATAAATAAATAAACATAACGACGTGATAAATCATTATCTTCATGTTTTGTTATTTCTTAATTGATTTCGGACTCTTCAAGGTCTCCTGGAAAAGTAAAACTTTTTTTTTGTTTTCCTCATTTTTTCTTTGAAAAAGTTGCAAATAAGATTTTGTCATTTTTCTAGATATAATTTGAGAGCAACTGTACCCGTCAGCACCACGCATTTGTTTAGACGCAATAGACTGATTTCTGCAGTGAGAAAACGCCACCTTTGCAAAGATCTAGATCCTTTATCTGACATATGTAACCGGTAACTCAAAATCCCAGAATAGATCTCATAGAATTATTCGTTGATTGAACTTTACGATGAAATTGTGTTGATGAATATCTTTTCTCTCTAAAATAAGGCAAATGTTCTATAAATAATTACGTCTTGTGACATTTCGGAGTCGAACTTTGGGCTTTCACTGAACCTATGGGGGGGGGGGGGTTTGACGGATGGACGAAATCTGTCCGTCGAACTTTGGACTTTCGCTGACCTGGGGAGAGGGGGTCGACAGACGGACGAAATGTGTTGAACGGACCCAACATTCCGTCCGTCCATCCGTCCATCTAATCCCCCCACCCCAGTTCAGCGAATAGGACGTATGTAAATAGGACGCGCTTCACAAAGATCTTCCACAAGAAGTGGAAGACCAATGATCCAATTCATTTTATTGTGCACCTCAATATAGTGTAAAACATGAAGGATAGTATTAAAGAGAAAAGTATCATACAAAAGTGGTAACACTTTATAACATTAAAACCTTGGTTGTTACATGCGGAAATGACCAAACACATTTTGTTTTAGCTGATGCAAGCTGAATATGTTTTACAGAGCTGTCAAGTTTTCTGTGACGATTTAGCCATAAATTGATAAGCAGTTTAATTGAACTCGAACATTTCGTATGCAATTAATTCTGTATCCAGATCGCTATTAACCCAGATTGTTTCCAACCTTATTTAGGGCCAGACACTTGTCAAGTCTTTACGATCTGACGCAACTGACCTGAAACTCAATGTCTGAAGTCAATTTATTTAGATACAAATAACCTTTCGCCTCTTTTCTCAGTCGCGGATGAAAATCTGGGTGCATTGCAAAATTTTATTCCAAGGTTGTATCAGCAGAACACTGCAGTTTCCCCATGCAATTCCACGCCACCAGGAGATGATACCAACAGTGAGGATATATTCTCCTGAAATGGATTTCATTTTGTGTCGATTGAATTTCATGCTGTGCCTTTGACTCAGACAGAAGCACTTATTGTTCTCAAAATGAAGAGCCTTAACCAGACATTTCATCCCCTGAATATAGATTCACACTCTGTTCAAACATGAAATTCTATTGTTCGCAAAAATGATTTATTTCAAGAGCTCTGGGGATTAGCATTCCTAGGGACTTTTGAGGAAACAGATTGAATTATAATATTGTTGAATTGAGAAGTTGTCTAAAACATCTATCCGTAAATTTATTCTTTTCATCTAGTAGATGGTTCTGTATCGATTACAAATGCCGTCCCGTAATGTATGATGAAAAACTTGAAGGGTAATTTTTTGAAGTAGTAGCTTTTATTTATCAAGAAAGCAGTTAATTAATGTGATAAACAGCTTAGAACTGATCTTTTTATGCCAGATACGTAAACTGAAAATTCCTGTACACGTTTTCGGATGATTAATGATCTTCTATTACATTGTATTGGACGAGTTAACACTCTGTACACTAATTGTATGACCTTTACCTTCGTAAAATGTTGCTACTAGTAAATGTGACGCATTAATTGACTGGTGATTCTCTTCCGCGTAATGTGTGACTTTCCCTTGAATTGCAACTTTTCACTGTAACAGTGCGGACTATTCACTGTTTAAGCCGGTCCCCCTAGATGGACCGGCTTCATTCTCAATGTTTTTCCAACTTTTGACACTGAGTCCAAATCTGCTGAAAATGCATTTTCCCTATTCCGGAGGAGGGACCGGCTTTGCAATCTGTGATTGTCTCTTTATTTGGATGTTTCAAAAATGGTCATGAAAGAAAAGGTACTCATTTTTACCGTACTAAGTGTTTGCCATAACAAGAAATGTTAGGGTATAAGAGCTCTCAAAAGGTATCAAAAGGTTTCACCTTTAATAGGAATTTCTTATACTGAAACTCATTGGCAATGCTGAGTCGTTAAAACTGTGTACATCTAAAACATATGTGTTTATTTGATGAATAGATCATGAAGTTACTATTAAAAGTTTAGTTTAGCACCCCGTGACAATTTCCAAAATGATGGGAATTTCACGAGCTGGATCTGCAGTAAAAAGTTCACTTGAGCCAATACACAGTGTGGAATTCTATTGTCCCAAAAAGACAGTCGCTACTTTACTTCAGAGCCCTAATGCCAAATTTAGTGCAAACCAAAATGTCGCACAAGAAAACACTTGCAAGCACAGGTCAGAGAGAGAGTTCAATTTTTTAACTCAATTTATTAACTTATATTCAAAATTTTATAATATGAGTGGAATTGATCCCTGCCCCTTTGCGAAATAATAAAGACATCGTCACCACAAGGACATTCATTAAAATTGCTTCTGTGTCTATTCCACACGCAAGCTGTTATTATGCCTAGACGCCGACGAGAGATATGTAAGAGCCAATCAGAAGCGCTTATTTAATAATTTCTTAGACGAGTGAGCGACTTTTAAGTTATATATGGATACTCATTGTCTCAGTTTTGGTGTCACAAGAAGAAAAGTCCCTTTTAAGGTGCGTCGGGATCCAGTATGTCTCTGACAGGTTGAAGGCAGAAGATTTTGTGTAACAGGAAAACGCTAAATACCCAAGTGATAACTCAACCTCAATTATACACTTGAAGTTTAAGTCTGATTTACAACAGTGGTAAGTACCTCTATATTACACATATATTTAAAATAAAATTCATTTCTCACAAACTTTAGATATTTCTAATATAATATATTTATGTTATTTTTTTCTTCAATAAAATAAAATAAAATAAGAAAATCAGTGCCACCTGTGCGACAATTACCTAAACGTAAAAGCAAGACAGATCATGAAATTATTATCAACAAATCAAGAAATTTCTATTAAAAGTTTAGAGCCAAAATTCAAAAGCGTCATTCGTCATTTGTTCTGTACCCTTAACTTTTAATAGAAATTTCTTGATTTGCTGTTCAAAGTTCCGCAATAATTGAATTTCATGCTGAGCTGACGAGGCGGATAATATCTCGGCGTGGAAAACTATTCATATTATATTCAAAGCAATTTCATGATCTGAAGGGGAAAAAAGAATCACACACTGTTCTTTTATTGTGTTTAATTGTTTTGTTCAAAAACTGACAGGAATTACATTATCTGCTTTATCATTCCGTACTTATTTTACTGAGGAATTACACACAGTTTCCCAGCAAATGGGAAAATAGCAGTGAAGGGTTAATTGGTGGTATTAATTGTGTATTGTGTGGTCAGCAATTTAAAGCTGTCCCATGCGGTGATAATATTTTGTAGCCACCAGCTCATGGTGAGCTTGGCAGTTCCCTTTCTTTTATCTTAATCTTAAAAGCTGTAGTAGAAATTCTGTGACGTGGATAAGTGCAAAAAAGGGAAATGAAGACGTTTTTCCATATTTGGCGATAATGAAAATTAGAATTACGGAACGTAATTTTTTTTTTTAAATTTCATCACATCCTCATTTATTTATTGAAAAACATATTAAATGATGAAATGATTGTGCCTTTGTTTGAGCATGGAATTCTATTGTCGTAAAAGAAAATCAAATTTAGGAGCTGTTGATAACAAAAGAAATTCCTATCAATTTGGAAATGTACAGAACAAGAGAGAACAAAAGAATTCCATGCTGTGCTTTTGATAAGCTATTGTTGCAAAACTGATAGGAATTTCACCCCCTGCTACCTTGGTGTTCAGATCATGAAATTACTATTAAAAGTTAAGCACCCTGCAACAATTGATATGAATGAGTGTTCGCCTCTTCTTGTTGGTACAAAGTTGTCACTAAACTCTC
This sequence comes from Haplosyllis anthogorgicola, assembly GCA_038406195.1. NCBI lineage: Eukaryota > Metazoa > Annelida > Polychaeta > Phyllodocida > Syllidae > Haplosyllis > Haplosyllis anthogorgicola. Next base: position 3,609 of record JBCAUI010502728.1, on the reverse strand, counting down.
GAGAGGTGATCTGCCACTTCAGATCAAATGACGCAGGTGAAACAAAGTGTTGGGCATGTTACAATTTATGACTCGTAACATGTAATAATAGAAAAGAACTTCAATGTGGAGAACGAAAGGAAACAGTAATTGCGTGCGCTTGGTTCTAAATAGATCAGGTTGAACTGTTCGCACGACTAATTGTTACAATATTCTTGGAGGTTTTGTTTCTAAAAATAAGGCTAGATCGTTTTAGTATCACATGTGTTCTAATTTTAAGGTGTTCAATAATACAGAAATATCGTTGAGCTTTATCCTGAAAATTAAGGATGAAAGAAACCTTTTTCATATCCCCGAATGAAACAGGCAAACTGGTGGCTCAGTATTGGTTACAAGAAATTTATTGGGGATGGCCATCTTTGAATTTGTACCTGTCAAATTTTTGACACTAGTTCAGTTGAGTGCATTGAGACAATATGGATTGTAATTAGTCACCATGGAAGTGTCACATTCACAATAGGTCTGAATGCTTTGACTGTGTGACCAGTCAGCTGGAGCCTGTGCCCATATAAAAGGCAAACTTTGCAGACTAATTTATTCATTTCTTCCCCAGTCACTGCACAGAGAACATCCAGCCTTTTTCCACTAGTCCAGCCTTGTATGCCCATGTGTTGGTGTGATCTCTTCAGTGCCTAAAGTCCAAATGACCAAAATTGTTTGACTATACCTATTCTTTCATCCTTAACACTACAAATCTAATTCACTCCAGAGTTCAATCAGTTGAATTGTCTTGGAGATTCTTCCCAAAATAGCAACAACAGTCAATTGACAGAAGTCTAGATAGAGATTATGGTGACAAGAAAGCCATTGAAGCTACACACTTACCTACACATTTCTAAGCTATGACTTCATCTAATGTCTTATTCTTTGCTTAATAGAGAGCTTTATAGAGGGCACCTAGTTTGGCACTTATCAGGTGCTGCAAGGATTATATAGTGGAGATGGGTTCAATCATCAGAATACAAAATATACATTGGACTTAATGCCTGTCAGGTGCTGCTGCCATCCATTTTTTTACTGATGAACTTTCATCTGTCAGGTTCTCTGGAAAGTCCAACATATTATCACATACTTTACTTATAATAGCAAAAAATGACAAATTTCCTCACATGCAATTTGAATTGCATTGTCGGTTTCTGTTATTGTCAGTTTCTGTTATTGTCCTGTCCTGTTATTGTCCTGTCAGTTTCTAAACTGACAGGAATTTTAGGAGCAAACTTAAAATTAAATTAAATTAGAAATTTTAATTAATGCTGGGTTATTTTTGTCTATTGTCTTGTCCTTCAGTGTGATGTTTGTGCGTTAATAAATATCCCAGCTTCCTTGACAAAAATAGCAGCTGTTGTATCTTGTCAACCTGAAGCTGTACCTCTCTTTAGATGTCCAAGAGGAAATGAACAATAGAGGAAATTGCTTTGTTACACAATTCTCAATCAACTGGAGAATTACTGACAAATTACACAATATCCAATTTATCTTGAGGCTGTAATACTGATCTGAAGTACGTCATTGCATCATTATGGTGCAAACTCTGATTAAAAAATAAATTCAACACTTCATAGGGAGTTCTAATCCTGGCTGATGCTTGTGAGAGGAGTTCAGATTTCAATATTTCAGGAGATGATTGACACCACAAAATTACAGATAAAGTTGTGTTCGTGACACATTTAATGAAATGAAACATTAAATGTTGAAAGCTTGGTAATAGGCACCAACTCAGAAGTACAAGTATTTTTGAGGAAATTGATTTTGTTAGGTTTTTAAACAAATTGACACAAATTGAGGATAAAACATCTTGTTTTATTTCCACACTAATGTAACAGTTGGTGCATCAAATGTTATTTCATTGTCCGGGCTTCAGCGGTCTATGTTACATAATGGAAAGCCAGTGTCATGTTGTAGGATGTAAATCTCGTAATGATGGAAGAGCCTTATGTAAATTCATAATGACAACTGGAAGTCCCATTGACACAAAGTTAAAAATGGCAAAAAATGTCATCTTATTTTCATTGCTGCTAATGGGAACTTATGGACCAAATATCCCTTACATCTTTCCTTATTTCTCTAAAATGGAGATGAGAAGACATAAAATGAATAATTTTGTATGTATTCTCATTGTTATTTCCAGAAATAATTACTTTACTTTGATACAAATTGGTCCAAAAGTTTAACATTGTTTCAATGGGACTTTTAGTGGCATTATTAATTGCTTAAGGCTGTTGTGTCATTATGAAAATTATATCCTACAGTCTGAGTGTCTTGACTGCTCAGTCAGTTGATATGAAGTTGTCATTCAATTAAAATCACTTATACAATGCTAAAAAATCATGCTTTGTGGCAACAGGCTAAATTGTGCTCACTTTGTGTCTATGAAAAATGCTGGGCTCCCCCTGTATGTCTATGTCATCTATTTAAATATTTCAGCACTTTTAACCATCAATTTAGTGCATGATATGGTCCCCGTCTACCGTACTCTAATGAAATTTTACTCCTTTACTGTGGAAACAGAAAATGATCATTATTTAGCCAGCTGAGTGTCAATTCACCTACAGTACTGAGTGAGTAGCTCTGTATGGTACGCAAGAAAGAAACTCCTTGGGAAAGCTCACATTTGACTTACAAATTATTATCTAAAATGCCAAAAAAATTCAACTTGAAACTAAGTAAGGTCCCTGTAATTGGCCACTTCTGCAGTCAGCAAGCCAGATGTAGGTTTACATCAGGACCTAAAACAAACAAAATTTTTGTTTACACTCTTGTGACCAATGTAAATCACAAAAAAAATAAAGACCCAAACTCCCATGCCTTCCTGAGAGTTATATTAAGCATGAAAATCAATGTTTAATTACTAGCCTGTAAATGCCAATTATCTTCATGTGAAGCCACATGAAAAAAATAAGCAATTACAAGTGCATACTGCCAATCTCAACCAGCAACCAAAGTTCTCAAATGTTATGGATTAGAGAAACTCCTACAATATCCAAAATGAATGTCACAATATTGACAGCCACAAATAATTATTTGGGAATGAACATCTTAAATTTAGGGCTGAGAGCATTGAAACAATATGGATTGTACTTGGTCACAATAGAGGTGTCACAGTCACAGTAAATCTGAATGCTTTGACTGTGTGGCAAGTCAGTTGGAGCAAATGTCCCTATTCAGCTCCTGAAATTTCTATCAATTTCGGAACATACGGAACAAAAGAGCGAACAAAAGAATTGCACGCTGTGCTCTTGATTTGCTATTGTTCCGAAACTGATAGGAATTCCAATAGCTGTTTATGGCAAATTCTGTTGACAAATTTATTCCTTTCTGTATTTCTACAGCCCTTTGCAAGACTGAACCTCTATACCCATGTGTGGATGTTACTTGCTTACTGTGACGAGTCCCGGGTCTACATTATGTACGGGGTATTAAAGCAGACCTGCTGTTCCTCAGTCTTGTACTTTACTGGGGCTTAACTGCACTTCCTCGCTGGCTCCTTGTGTACGGATCATCAATGAGGGTCTTACGTCGGAAGCTTTACTTCTCTCATATGGTTATGAGTCAGTGTTTATACTTGTCAAA
>JBCAUI010502717.1:0-13192 GCA_038406195.1 Haplosyllis anthogorgicola | reverse complement strand
AACGGTTGAAAGTGTAAAACATTTGTTTCTCTCAATGCGAAGCCCTAACCCCACCGCAAGAAGAGCAAACCTCGACAGTATGTTATATATGAGAAAAACTAATTATTTCTACAAGTCCTATCGCTCCTGAAATAGCTTGAAGTTGTTAATGTTTTCGAACAAGCAAATTCTCTACTGCGCTTTAAAGCCCAGTAAAAAATTATTATTCTTCAGTTTTGACAACTACTTTTAATGTCACATGTCAAGTTAAATCTGTAATGGTAAAAATGGCACTTGGGTATTATCTTCAGTTTGGGACACTGTTGACAAATTCTTATCCGATTATAAAGTGGATAGTTATTCTGTAGTACTGTTACAGTACTATGTTTGTTCAAATATGATAACCAAGATGGAATATTGGACTGCCATCCAATCTGAATTACTTGTTGGAGAGGTGTCTTGTGATGAAACATTGTGACTAATTTTCTTTTTATCATTCATCGCAAACAATAGAAAGTGTTCGACTAGGTGTCTTCACGCTGCAAATAATTTCACCTTTCGATGCAATTTCACCTTTCGATACATGCCATATGGGCATTGCTTCATTAGAAGAAATTATAATTATTGTCTGTTATTTGCCGTGCAAAGTACAATTGTCATATCAGTGTTCTTCATGTGCACTAAGGTAAAAATAACATCTGCTGCAAAATAGACTAATAGACTAATAATCTGAACCCGAACGAAATGCACCTTTAAATTTCCCTTCTTAATCCTTTCAGTTCAGGCTCAGTAGAAGAGTCTAATTCAGTCGTTTACGTGAATGAAATTACACTGTAGTCCATGAACTTAATTGTCCATTAATACAATTTATTGTATGACAAATGGGATTCCATTCAGGTCTTCATTTGGTATCAAGGTGCACCGTATAATCTGGGAGTGTGCACTTACAAAACAATAGTCAACACACAAGAAATAACAACATAACTATTTGTGTGGTACGGATTTAAAAGCATCCTTTATCCAGTTTGGACAAGTGTAAACAGTCAAAGACCGTCAGATATGCTTTTTTTATATTAAGAACAAATACTGATACTTCACAGTCGTACTTAATGAGACCGAAGAAAAAAAACCCCGCACAGTTAGGATGGAAAAATATCAATGCATGCAAATCTTGCTTCTGGGAGCAACAGTGACAATTGCAATAAGCTAAATAACCGATGACTGTCAGTGCTAAAGTGATGTGTAATGGGCCCTAACTGTGAGTGAGTGTCTCAAGTGCTTTACTCAGATTATAGCAGTTGTTTCCAGGATTACAGGATTTGTTACCACAGGCGATCAAATGCCTTACCCATGACAAGGGATTTGTTGCAGGAGGTAACCAAATTGTCAATGACAGTCTATTGACATTTGGATATCACACTCATTAATTCTTCATTGGCTCCAATAATGGTCCAAAATTAATACTTTGATCACATCCCATTGCATTACTTCGCAAAGTGCCATTTTCAGTAGTTATGTTATCTATGCGGAGGTGCGGTTCTGCGAGAACTAAAACGATTCGGGAAGATTTTTGTCCATGATCTGGTGTAGTCGTTCAACGGAAGCAAGTGACTAAATGGCAATGATGAAAGGCGCAGTACAGTGACATGACTTCACCAGCTTCTGACAAATCGCTGAAGTTCAGCAATCGTAGCCTCGGTTATTTGGATGGATGACTATCCAATGGAAGGAAAATCCAAAATAGAAGTAGCAGTGTCCCAGAACAAATGACCACCTTGATTGCCTAAAAAAATGAAATTGTTTTGAAGGAGAGATGACCCTGATGGATATGCATTTTGTCGAATATTGAGTGAAGCGTTAAGTCTTAGTATTAGAGGCCGGGACTCAGTAGCTCACTTGTAGCTCATCGAACTTTAGTCATGCCTCACTGAGCACCTCACGTGTCAGGAGACTCCTGACTGATGCATGTGAAAAAGGGTCCCAGCCATGCAGCCTGCCATATACACATGTATAGTGTACATCCCTTTAGCAACAGATGTGACCTTTGGGATCACTGCATGCAAGCAAGAAAGAGTGCGGGTGAAAGATCCACCTTGGCTTCAAAACCCATGGGGGAGATGACATGAAGTCTAAAAGAGGGGTAATTAGTGGCCCCACAAATGGACACTAGTCCAACAAAAACTTAAAAATAAAGAAAAGGAGTCTTAGTATTAGTGGGATTTGGGGCCTTTGTAGGGTCATACGAAAACATACTCAAGTTTTCATGTACATTACAACAATTCCTTTGTTGTGTCTTTTTCCTCGATATCATTTAAATTATTTGTTACGATTGAACAGACCTTGTACTCAAGGTACAAGTCTTAGGTTGTCCGTCGGTCTCTGCGGGAGGAGATAGCGCAAAAGATTCATCCTTCCCCATTGAATGGAACACAGCTTCAGAAGCTGAGGTGTCTTAACTTAATAGAAATGCTCAAGCAAGGATCACCCATAAACTATACTAATTTTACTAGCCTGAAAAAAATCCCTTCTTCCCAGATAAGTGATAGACCTCTCAGATATCTGTTATTAACGGAAGAAGGAAGGTGGTGTATGCTTGTTCAATTAAGCCTCCAGAGTTTCAATGGATTTAACACAACATCAAAAACACTCAAGTAAAGGTTCAAGCGATTGTTGTGTGAAGGTTAACGTTAATTTATGACGGTCCTGTGTTTTCCAATCTGCATACCTACTTCCTGCATATTGTTCTCAATATAACGCATCAATTGTCAAAGACACCTAGGAAATCATTTCTATAGTATTAGAATATACTATAAAAATTCACGTCTAAAAAAAATCACATTTTGTGCCCCTGAAAAAATAAAGGACTCCAATTACATGCTGTTAAAATCTGAATGTCTATTCACACACTCACACATACAGCACATACGACAGCAAAGGAAAACAAAAAAAAATTAAAGTGACTATGGACACGTTTCCGTCAAACAGAAATTATTTCACGCTATGAGAGGGAAAATAATTTTTCATTATTAAAATGATAACATGATCTTTAATGAGCGCATATTTAGCAATTTAATTCAATTATCACTTTCAGATTCAAGGTAATAATCCAATTAAGTGAGCTAACTATCAAGATATCTCATCATTAAAGTGTTCAACGTGAAACCAACAAATCCATGTAAACTTGTAACCATAGAAGCCCATTTCTTTAGTGACGAAATGTCGGATAAATTACTTTTTCTGCCGCTTCATCTTGGGTTGATTTCCTAATTAATGCAGAAAGTTCACATTCAAGTCCTCATTTGGTAATGACTTCCACTTTACTTCCTTTGTAATCTGTAAGTTTAGAGTAGATAATAAGAAAATTGTTTCCGTAATTATAAGTGGAGAACAAAGGTTAAAAGATGTAATATGATGGCAGTGTAGACAATGAAAACATAAGTTCAAAAAGCGGAGGAAAGTAAGAGATAAACAGCATAGCGAGAAAGAAAACTTTTTTTCCACGTTAAATATCTTGAACCACTTGGTGAGCCTCCCAACTAAAACTCAAATTGCTAAAAAAATTTGTCTTCAAAATTACAAAATCGCCTTTCGTGAGTACAAGATTCACAAAACCTTAATGCGCAATGGTGTCTGGCTCTGTATTAAACGCCGTGCAAAACTGTATTTAGATTTTTTAAGCATTAAACTTATCAATAACATTTATTGAATTGTTTCAAAAGCTTAAACTGCAGTGCTAATTACGAGAGAAACAACTTGAAACGTATGAATACTATGTATTGCTCTTAGAAATTTTCGAATTCATTTTCGAATTGCACTAATACCCTGCCTACTTGCCTGTCTGTCAAATTTTATTGTAATAACTCCTGCCTGCATTTACTAAATTAGGTATTCTATATCTTGTTTGTAGTATTATGGGATACTTTTCTTAGTAAGTAATATAGCATTAACAGTGTAATTTGGCAGACACTCAGGCTTACAGTGTAATTCTGACAAAAACTGTATTGGGGGCAATACAACTGCACTTTTTATGACACCTTTATCGGCTGTAACTATAAAACCACGAAAAATAGACGTAATTTTAAATATGTAACTTAGTTGTAACAGCTGAGTAGAAGAATTTCAGACGCAGTTAGCTAGCTTCCTCAAGCTTTCTATGAATATTGGATGAACGAGCAAAAGTAAATTTGGCTAAGTGGAACAGTAATTTAATTTGTATTCCTTTAAATGAATGATGGACTGTTGCATTATTTCTGTAACAAAGAGGTGCATAATTTTTTCTTTTACAATCTTTATTGTCTGGTCTTTCCTGGTCCAGAATGAAAGTATCAATACAAAAACAGGGGGTGATTCTCCTATTCAATGCATGAGCACTTAAATAGGTACAGTACAATCGGACCTTGGTCCGTTGTTCTTCGCGGTTGCTTTGCAAGCCCTCAAGTGCTGTGACGTTGAGGTGTTTCGACGTGTTAGTCGGTACAAGTAACGTTGATCAAAACTAGTTAGTTAAGTAATATCAAAATTAGTTGAACAAAAATTTCTTCTGGTACTCGTAATGTAGGTATGAAATAACACACGAGGAAGTGTAGGTTAACGGCGTACAATACCAGGGCGTAGCCCGAGTATTAGCCATCTACACTTCCGAGTAATGTTATTTGACTTAATTTACAACATAATGGACACTTTTCCAAACATAATCTACACTTTTCAAAATAATCTACGCTTTTTGTAATAATCTACACTTTTCACGCATTGGCTAGTTAACTGTCTATTCATGGAAATCAATGTACCCAGTTGTAAATTAAATTCTGAACCTCTACATTACGAACAATAATAATAATAATAATAATAATAATAATAATAATAATAATAATAATAATAATAATAATAATAATTAATAATAATAATAATAATAATAATAATAATTTACCACAGTAGCACAATGTATGAAATTTTTGTCTGTACATCTGTACATTATAAAAATAAAAGATACAAATATCTGTGGTCTTATACCAGTAAAAGAAATTTTGAATCTTGAATTTAAGACACTTTCAATAGTTCTAGGTAAGGTGTAACTATGGGTGCAGACACTAGGGATGATCCCAAAACATATTCCATCGAAAAATATTTTTAGAAAAAATATTGATATAAGTGGGCAAGAGTATTGATATAAGTGGGGAAATTAACATTAGGGTCAACGGAAGAAATTTGGTGCAGAAAAAATATTGATATAAGTGGGATATCAATATAACCGATATCGATATATCCGGGGAGGAGTGTATTATATTAACATGTACATACAGATGGGAGGGGGGTGAAAATTGATTTATAAAGTAAAAAGATCTGATGAAACCATATGTGAACAATAATAATAGAGGTTTAGAGAGAGGGTGGAATACATATATAATGGTATATCTGCTGAGGAAAAATAATAAATGGGAAGAGTAGTAAGGACATAGCATAAGTATAGGATATGCCAAGTGAAGTGAGGCTAGAAATTTTTTTTGAGACATTGTGGAGGCCCTCCCCCCTCCCCCAGTTTTGGGGCACCAAAAATTCAAACTGCTATACCTTACACTATTGCTAATAGGTTTGATTTAAACATACATATCTAATGCTTAGCAACCTGCACAAATAGCCCAAGGTTGATTTTTAGTGCAATTCAATATTTCTTTATTTTTGTCTATTGAATGAAATTTGTTAAGACTATGTGGGCCCAGGGGTGGCCCCATTCAAAAAAAGACAATGGGCTTAATCTCAAAATACCTGCAATTATTTGTATTAGTGCTTAATCCCAACTTTCAATGATAATATACATGCAAATAAGAGTAGAATAAAAGAATATCCAATATTTAAATGATAATTTTAGAAAGATTCCACCAGAATACAGTCACATGACTTTTCCTGCCAAAAAGTGTCATGAGGTGTCAAATTTGGTGAAGTCTCATGAAGTTTCATTTGATAGACTTGACATTGGTCAATGGCCTTCATATAAAATCTTTTCTAATTTTTTTAAAGACCCTGTTTTGGGACAGTCGACCAGTTTTGGGACACACATTTCAGGGACACATAATAATTCATACAAAAACTTTAAATTTTATTTTTAAAATTATTTATTTGCATAAATTAACACTTAAGGCTTAATTTTGATGTGCAAGTGAACCCCACAGATAATAATTAGCAAGATTTACCATGCTTTAAAAATTCGCATCTGAACCTGGTGTTACATCAAAGCAAATTCAATATATGACTTACTAAATTGACTAACTTTGCAGCTATTAGTTGCAGCACCTTGAAAAAGGTACCAAAGTGACTGTCTTGACTGTGCACTTCTAATGGTGGTTATTTCATGTTGCTATGATGTCTGGTTCAAAAGATATTGCCAAAATATGAGCATGTGTCCTGGAACTGGCTTAGGCTTGAAAATTGCTACCCAGTTCTGGGACAGTGTGGTGTGGGGTCAATACCCAATGTAAGCATAAATCCTTCAAAAATGGAGGAAAACATGGAGTTTTCAACCTATTTTAATTGAAAACAAATTTTTAGAATAATAAATATTGATTCTACAAGGCCTAAACATTGGTATGTTAAAGTTACACACACAGAAATGTGCCATTTTGGCCAAGAAGTCATATTTTTAGCAATTGTCAAAGCTTTTTTAGCGGCACTCACACAGCTTTGAAATGATAGCAAAGGCTACCAAGGGAAAGAGAAATATCCATACTACCATCTTGTGACATTTAGACACACAAAATAATAATATAAATCAATTGTAGGCCATTTTCCATGCAAAAGTCACTATTTTGTCCCAAAACAGGGTCCATCCCAAAACTGGGCCCCCCTCTAGGTTACAGCACCTCACAAAAGGTACCAAAATGACTGTATTGAGCAGGCACTTCTAATGGTGGAAATTTTGTGTTGCTACGGCATCTGGTTCAAAAGATATGCTCGAGAATGCAGAGTGTCTGCAAACTGGTCCCGTCTACACACTGGGGGGGGGAGGGACAGACTAATTGATGTCATCTACTAATTAGGCGTCTCTATCATAAAACTGAGGTCAGAGATAAATTAGGAATTATAGGAAACAAGATCAGTGTTCAGTAAAAATGTTTGGGAAAAAGAAGAGAATTTGTAACGAGAGCAGATGCACCTGTCTGTGTACTAGGTCATTTAAAAACAGAATATTTAACGAGTACACTCTCACGTATGCGGGACTAGTTTTCTGGTCTCATCCAAGATGGCAGGCTTCCTGGACGGTATTTCTTTTCACTTTTATTTGCATAATTTGATGAGATAATCGGTTATAATAAAGTATACCAGTTAATTCTATTATTAAAAGGATATACCACATTTTTACAAACAGTTTTCCACGTGTGGAATTTGCGAAATCTCAATTTGTTACCTTCAAAGTTTACCGTCTTTACACTGTAGGTGCTTCGGATACCGGCCGCAGTATTGCCTCTAAAGCTGGAACCTTCTTCAACCGAGCGAAACAGGTATGTTTTCTAATGACACATTTCCTGCCAACGTAAATTAAGTTTTCATGTATAGTGCATTTATGTTACAATGAATTCTTTTTGCCGACAGCCAAATGCAGCAGTGCCAGTGCATTATCGGACTTGGCCAAAATATGAAATGGAAAAAAGGTGGTTTAGTGGGATTTATGACACCTCTTTTCAGCGACACCCTCTCTTAAGCGACACTTTTTTGAGTGAAGTGTACTGGTGTCAAATGTGTGTAATCGTACCTCCTTTGAGCGATACACTCTCTTACATGAGACTTTTGTGAAGTTAAACTTGGTTATTGCTCAAAATAGGTTCTATTTTAATTTTGGATGACAAGTATTTGTACAGAGCAAGGTAAAGATTGCAACGCACTTGTACGAACAAACATTTCATAATGGACAATAGGTATTTTGTATTAAATGTGACTCAAAACATACAATGCAGCAACTGCATGCATGATAAAATACAATATTTTCACATGGGTGTGTAAATTATGCTACTGTAATTTTCTGTCACTTACGGTAGTTTACGGAAGAAAAACTTGGCCAGGCAGAAAGAACCGAGCTCGATGCCCACTTTGAGAATCTACTTCAAAGGTCGGACAAGACCAGAATGTGGACGGAACGATTGGTGGAAAATACGAAATCCGTCCTGCAGCCAAATCCCAGTAAGTCTTTAATGATAGCATACGACGGTCTTACAGAAAACAAAATTGCGAAACCTCACTTCGTACATTCATGACACATTAACTTGGTCATAAATCTTGTAATTGACTTTAAGTTTGTCCGTTTTAGCTGTACGGTTAGAAGAAATGGTTGTCGATAAATTGGATAAAAAGAAAAGGGAGCGACAAACTAACACTGAATACCTGGGACAAACCATGATTGATTCCGGAAACGAATTTGGACCTGGGACACCGTATGGTGAGTTTACTCATTATTTTCCAGATAATATGGTTTGTAGCTGATTGTAAAGGATCCGACGGATTATGCGGCGGTAAAGTTCCCCTTGTAGGTTCACTTTAATTGTCGCACTTTAATTGGTTATAAGTGATGCGAAGTCGTAGAAGATATGTATGACACATTTTTGAGATGATGTAGGACCCAAACATGTGTTGTCTTTGGCGTTACGGTTTTATTTATGCTGGCGTTTTCACTTTTAATTGACGGATAGACATTCAATCAGTTTTAAAGATCTTCATGATTATGTGAATTTATTGTTCTTCCTGGTGACAGACATGATTTATTCTCGAAATACAGAGTCTGTTGGAAAACACTGATAGACAGAAAGTTTCATTAAGTCATGTAGTTAAATAAGTGTTCCTGTTGTCAATGTCATTGAGGTAAACTCCTCTTTTTAAGAAAAATTTAATTGAACGATCTTTTGCTTAACACTAATCGATGGTAACTCGTTGTCAACATCTTACAAAAAAAGTTTTATGACCCTAACAGTTAAGATGGTTAATCTCTAAATGTCAACTTCTGCATAACTTTTTGGCTCATTTGGCATAATTGCCAAAGAGCCTATAGAATCATGAATTGTCTGTCATTGTCGTCGTCATCGTCCGGTGTTGTTGTCGTCGTCTGTGGACAGCTGCCCTGAGCACACTACTGATCATAGAGACTTCATATCTTATAGGCACATGCACCTATGTCCCATCTCAAAGCCAAGCAAAAATTTTGTTGCTGTGACTATTATTCTCAAATTGGCAGCCATATTTATTTTTTTCTTTGAACATTTCTCCTGAAGATGCAGTTGATGATACAAACTTCATATTTGGCAGCATTATGCATCTATATACCCTCTTTATTTTCTGTAAAAATTATATTGATACCACCCATATTTATGTTATTTATGCTACTTATTTGGGATTTGATCTTAGACACTTCATTTGTATCCATGTGATATTGTAACCAATATTGTTTTATGATAATGCCAAACGAGCTCAGGTCCATCAGGACCTATTTTTGTTATTTAAAAAAAGGGCAACCTGTGAAAGTCTAGTTTTCGTTTACTCAAAAGCCACTCATAAACCATTGGGCTACGTCGATGACACTAAATATTGTGAATGATTTCACATCATAAATGATGCAAAACCTTACATAACAAGGTCTAATTACACGTACATGGTGATTAAATATAAAATATTGGTGCCCTTTGATATTAGAAATAATAGTGGTCAAACTATTGATCGGCCTTCCGAGTGAAAACTTGAATTGCTGTGTCGCTAATTAAGTCGTGACAGGATGAATATACGAATGCTCAACCCGAGTCATTTCGGGGAAGGCGTGTAAAACCAAGTTCATGGCCGTTAAACGGCATCTAAAGGCCAGCCACTCAATTTTGCAATAGACGTATCAGCGACGTGCTTAATCGGCAGAGAAGTTACAGAATATTTTACTCGCATATGTTTGGCTCACTAACGCGAAGCTCCGAACGAGTGCTTAGTAATCATTTGGTCCTGGTTTGTTGCCATTTGTTGGCGCACTGGTTACCGTTGTTCTTTGAGGATAACTTTACGTCAACCCAACAAGCACATGTACTAGTGTAATCTGTTGGATCTCGTCCTGCCGAAAGGCAGCAGCTGAAGCCCTTAATGAAAGAAAATCTCCTTACGTTTAAGGCAGTTTGGATCAATTGTGTGCAATTAGCAGCGGCTATTCCTTATTATTTATTGATTTGTTGCTTTGCTCGTCGCATCGTTGATGGTCTGTAGTCAAAACGATTGTTTTAACAAAGACGTTTGACGATTTTATGCGTAAACAAGAATGACATTTCCTAAAGTTTTGTAGATACCGGAGGCAATCGATCCACGAATATTTTGCAAAATACAATTTCCCCATCTACCAGCACATGCCTCTTGTACTGCTTCAATTACTTAATGTGTTTTCCCTTGTCAGATGTGCCCATGCCGTGTTCGGTCATGAAGTTGTTTGTATGATGTATTATCAGTTTTTAGAGTCTACAAACATCTGGCTTCATTTATAAATAATCTTCCAAATATAGTTTACTCTCTGCGGCGAGATTCTAATGTTGCACAGTTTGCCAATTGCCGCCGACGGTTTACAAATACAAGTAGACGAACAGAAGCAGCGAGATTCAATTTTCATGACTTTCCAATGTTAAAGTAGGGGAAGCCTACATACCTAAAACTTGGCAAAAAACTCAAAATATTGCAAAATGGTTTTTACATTTTGTAAAGTAGATGCATATTTGCACTGGATAATTTTTGTGTGCAACTAAGGCCAGGTCATTTGTTGGATTACGTTTCCCGCCGCAAGAATTGTAAAAACAAACAAGAAAAAGTAATAAGCCACGTGTATCCCGAATTAATTTTTTTGCCAAAGTAATTGAAAGTTGTACAAACTAAATCGTAAATTGCCTGACTCATTTGTAAAGCTCATTGGTGCGATTACGCAGAAGTCGAAACAAAGATGATTTTGGGTTTTATTTTTCGGAAAAATGGTAGGATAATGGTATTTTGCCATGCATCGGGTTTCACTATGAATTTCCAGTGAAGACATGATGAAATAAAGTGACTATCCTTTAGAATTGCGCAAAATCAGTGGCATTGATACAAATTTATTGGTATTGATGTGAGCAGCTTTGTCTTTTAAGATACCTGTGGTGTGATTGTTGAGTTCGTCTTATTTCTTTAAAGGACTAAGAGTGTATTACAAGGTTAAGGCAGAGACTGTGTGCTCTTTGAGAAGGACATTGGGAGTTCAGATTGACTGACTGTGGCTGCTTAGACTTTATTGAAGCTGGAGATAAGCTGTCACTGCCTATTTGTTACCATAGGCAGAGTGTAACCTCCCAAACAACAGCACATGGCCGTGCATTCTTGTGTTGTGTCTCTTCATCAGTAGAAAGCAATTCCGTGTAGCTATTTACAGTCCAACATTGACATTGGGACATGAGCATGCTGAACACAATCGGAAATTGATGAGGATATTTTTATCATTATTGATTTTCACGAATGCCAGTGGCTTGCATGCTGGCACTGGTGATTGCAGGTGCTTTAAGAAATCGTCTCTCCACTCAGTGTGTTCAGGAATGTCCTTAGTCTTTGCTCTTGGCCTTGATGCCCTGTTTTGTTACTAATACATTGTACCGACGTAGATTCAGCCAAATAGACTGTTTTACTGTTAACCGGTTGCATGCGGAAACTGGTGATAAAATGAAATTGGCTACAGTAATTCCTCAAAAGTGCCTTCGTGACTCTACCCTTGCCAAAGTTGTTTTTAGAAAAGCCAAAAGCCTATTGTCTTCAAGCTTTGTAAGGACCACCGCTTTTTTCTATAAATTCCTGTTACGTTTTTGGAGGGAATTCTTTACATTTGAATGATGGGAAATGAATTCTGGAGAATATTACATAAACGCAAATCAGTTGTATTGACGGGGAAGTAGACTCGAATGGTTGTCTACTTGGGTCAATAGTTTACATGGAAATGTTTTATCAAATATTGATGGTTCGGTGTTTCTGTCCGTTGGGATTCTCTTGTTACACGAATTTGGCCTATGATCTAATAAAATAAATACCAGCTTGCATGTTAACACTATTTCGTCTTTAAATGGCTTGCGAAACATGCTTGTGTAAGGAAATGCTGCTGGTCCGTAAAGTTAACAGAACTGTAAAAACTGCAGTTCATTTTTAATTTATTTATGGATATGGCATAAAATACAGCGTGTGAACATGCAGATGAAATTCATTCATATTCTAACAATCTACTAATTGTACAATAAACAGCTTGTGACGAAGTGCCATGCGGTGCGTGTGATTAGTATCTATCCTCTCGTTCAATGAAGCATGAAGTATTGATGAACCTGCACCGCCACGAAGATCAGCATAGTTTACTCTTCGCAGTTACTGCTGATCATTTTTCACAGCGTAGAGATATTGGTCTCCAGTGTGTGTTGTCGTTGGTATAATTCTGTATCCATCTCTGTTCACAGATATACAGCTTCTGTCTAAAGAGCCCAAGGCATGGAGCAATATTAGATTAGACTTACTGTTGCAGCAATAGCGGAATTAGACAGAGAGCCCAATATGAAGTAATAATGTGTCTTTTCCACCAGTTGTCGAGCTTAAAATTAATAATTTATGGATCTAATCAATCTGCCCTTCCAATTATTAGTTTGGTGCGTATCATATAGTCACCAAAAGTTAGTTTCAGGGAAACATGTAGACTGCAATACGTGAAATCCTGTATCCGCCCCTGACTAATGCTGGACATTTGGTTTATTCCCGTCTCTCGCAGAAATCAGAAATAGCAGAAAATCGCATTTTTCGTTACCTCGTAAATCATCGTTCCAAAAATTGCGCAGATTTTAAATTTCATTTGTACAGAAATAATTTTCCTGACCACTATTCTCAAAAATTCTTTGAATGAAACCTTTATAATAAACAAAAAATCTGACCTTATTCAAGTGATTTATAATGTGGTTTCAGAAACTTCCTTAAGCATTGTTTTCATTTGATTGAGTTGTATACATACATGCGCGCAGTTACCAATTTGATAACTTCTTGCTGAATGTCTGCGGTATTACTCATAAACACATGACTGTCATGCTTATGGACACGACATGTACAGAATATATTTACCACATACGCACATGATGATTACTTATGTAATTAAAGGGTTACACGGAGCGTAAATGCTACCTTCACAACCATTGCTATAGATGTCACCTATGACATAGATCATTAT
>JBCAUI010502706.1:0-13192 GCA_038406195.1 Haplosyllis anthogorgicola | reverse complement strand
GTTTTGAATCATAAGTATTGGAAATTTATTCATTTATTCTTTTCAAATTAGTAATTTTTATTTATTTCTACTTTTTTAATTTGGAATACTTTAATCATTTGGATTTATGACTGGAAAGTTGGAAATATTTTTGATTTCATTGGATGGATTTTTAGATTGTTCATGAGAAATAACATCTGTCTAGTTCAAGCAACACTAACACTGAAGTATTATGGGTATATGGAATAATAAACTAATTGATAGAAGTAGTGAATCCTTTTGAGAGTGTAAGGATTTAATGTATTTATTACATACTATCAATAACAATAGGAGTCTAAATAAAGGGCCATGGGTATTGTATAGGCTATACTCTAGAGTTGCATATGACTCTTTGTCTTTGTTCTGTCAGTTGGTTAGTGTTGGTAAGTCTCCTATGTGAGATAGGAGTTATTTTTTGTATACCTATATTCAAGGGAATCTAAGTGTGTATGTCTACATGGGTCGATAGACTCTGCATTCATAGATTTTCTCAGTATGTGTCAAGTCTTTAGTAATGAACAACAGTATATTTGATAAGTTGTTTCAAAGGTAGTTGGTCCTTGCTGTTGAGATGTTTGGTAAAGAGTTGAAGTGAATTCAGTGTTGTCGTGTCAAAGGGAAAGGATTCTTGGAAGCGTAATTCTATCATTCAGAGAAAGGTCATTTAAATTCATTATTTTTCCCAACAACAAATTCAATTACAAAATGTACATATATGACTCCCTACTCTATTTTAAGTTGATGTAACAATGTGAAGTGCAAGCTTTCTTCATGTTTGTTTTTACAATTTTAACAATTGTAATCCATGTTTTCCCATTTCTCTCTCTTTGATTTGTCAAACATAGTACATCAACAGTACATGAATAACATTATTGTAACTTCTCTTCACTTTTGCCCACCTACACCTCTCTTATAATAATTGTATATTACAACTGTAATCGTGAAATGTTTCTTAGTATAGATAGTTTCCTGGGTGAAAAAAGATCAAAAGGAAAGTAGACACTTAGGATGCGTAAATATCTATCTTCAACAGAGGATATTGCGTCATTTTCCTCGATAGATTATTATTGTAAATGTGTAAATAATATCTTGGAGCGTAAGTCAAGGTTAAGTCGACAGCTTCACTGAAGTTCCTACTTATGTCATTACTTTATATTCCTATGAATTAGCACAGCGTGGAAGTCATTTGTTCTCCCTTTTGTTCTATACATTTCCAAAATTATAGGAATTTCACGAGCTGGAGCTGTAAACATTACACTAGTCTATCTCGTAGACATCATTGCTAAAATAAATCCACTACTCAAGTTGGGCATTTGTAACGGGATCTGCAGAGAAATACTGTAATTAGTAAAAAAATAAAATAAAATATAACATTTACTCACAGAGACAGTAAACACGTAGAATTCAATAAGAGAACAACAGAATCTTCCATTGGGTTGATGTTTTTTAACTAGTACAAAATCAAAGGATTCGCATCAAATTCTCATATTCTAGTAACTTAGTATTATTATTACTAAATTTGAAGTAATATTGGAATCAAGTTTAAATTGAAAAAGCTCCACTCAATGGATGACTTTGACATGGGCTTTAAATTGCTTAGAAGAAACTCTTCGATTCGCGGATGATACATGCAACCACGATAGTAGTTCCAGCTGCGCCTCAGAGAATCAGCATACACTTTGGTGCGTGAATGTTAGGCAAATTGCAGTCTGTTGCAAAACATTATTTGAGCATATGTTTATGTACTTAATTAAGATGGATGCAACGAATTGAAAATACACAAAATGTGGTGGACTAAAAATATGCAAACTCCAGGACAACTTAGATCAAAGCTCAACTAATAAATAGGGGTAATTTTTTATCCTGTCTGATAATATTTTCATATTTTAATATTTTCATAATATTTTCATTAACATACAGAATAGTTCACATATTTATTCAAACAGATGCATCTGACTGAATATATTATTTTGTCGTAGTTGTCAGCTGAGCTCACGTTTAATCCTGTTTTAAAATGTTCCATTACACTCGAGTTATTTATTTTCAGTGATTGAGTGTGTGGTGAGGATTTGCGAAAATCCCAAGCTAATAACTTGTGACAGCTTTATCTCTAATGACTTCCTGTAACTTCAGACCTTATTAATCCCAAAATTTACTCCAGCAATATTCGGGGATATCTCGCCTCTCCAGGCACCTATCACATAACACGATTCTACAGTATGCTTTTTACTTCATTTGCCAACCTCGGACATTGCTCTCGGTCATTTCCTTCACAATATTGACCATCAACAGAAAACGACACAAGCCAATGAATAGTAGATATAAAATTGAAAGTAACGGATTACATATTTTTTAAAATCAAATTTTCCAACATTTAATCTCCCTGAAAATTGGTACAAGAACAGGGTAAATTTCTCCCCACAAAATACATCCATATAATATTTTCATTTTTAACATAATTCCCTTGCGGACATTGTTGATGTTCATAAAGGTGACAATCCTGGTATTGATTAACGATGTGCAAAGGGAACAGAAGCCCACACATCTACTCAAATCCCCATATCTCCTTAAGCACAACAATTCAGCAATGTTCTATATTCATGTGTTGTAATTACCGTTCACACTTTTTTTGTGAGTGATAACAGAGGGTACCCCGCAGCTCTGAAAGTGGATTCTACAAACAAGCATTGCTACTTAATTAACCTGCAAAAGAAATTATGTTCTCCCACAACAGAATAATTATAGCAGACCATTGTGAATCATGGGTATTACATTTTAATTAAAGTGATTGTAGTCTCGGGGGGGGGGGAGTATGATGTGACGCATGAATCCTATCTTTGATTTATTCATATTCAACACAACCGTGTAAAAATAAAAGACTCACATTTAAGTGACTTGTTGTATTGTTTGCGATTTGCAAATCACAAATCTATCATTCATAAAGCTGCCAGATGCTTTACGTGATCTGCCAATTACACCACGTGTGGCCAGTTAAAAACAGTAAAAGCGCAGTTTATTCACCGTTATCGCCAAACTTCCTTCTCTTCAAATGACTGTACATGGAGTGTAAGTACGACATACCACCCAAAAGTGTTCGCCAACGCTTTTGGCACCTAATAATAACTATTTCATGGTATATTCATTACATATGAAATAACGAAGTTTCCATGTGCTGGAAGTATTCCTAACTGCCATACCGGTTAATGGGACGCATTGGAATAAGACAAACAAATCTTTTACACACAACTAATTTATTTCTACAAGACTACCAGAGATACAAGTGTGTATTTGGTACATGTAAAATATCTTTTTACGATTAACCATGCAATCAGCACGAGCGGGCATATGTGACAATGATGCCGATGACAACGTGAAAGAGCCAGCAAAGAACAGCTGTAGGGGGCAAATCATGATTATGTAGGCCCTTTGGCATTTGTGCCAAATAAGCCAAAATAAAAAAAATAGCTGGGCTGGGTCAACGGCACTCTCCCCGCTTTCAATGTTGAAGTAACCTATTACTGTCACTGCAAACATAACAGTATAATCTGTACTTTTCAGTATCTGAAAGGCTCTTTTATTTCATGTTTAATATTGGCTTCCCACACCTTCCTTAAGTGAATTAAAATCTCAGGCATACAAAAACTTGTCTGACACCTGAGATGACAGCTTCCTTCCAGTGAGAATACTGGAGTACAAAAGAAAGTTGAGTCGCCAAATAAGTAGTAAAATGGAGTTAACAGGCCATTATGTCTTTTTTCAAGTTCGGTCTACAAATTTATGTTAATAAAAGGAGTCATAGACCTTAAACATCTATACCAGTAAGCTAATTTATTCATTCTCTTCCTGGTTAAAGATGATAGGTCGCTAGAAGCCAAATGGTTTGGCTAGTACGGTCATTTGCAGTGGGGCAATATTTGTACATGAACATAAAAAGGTCATATCTGCAGACGAATGGATGTACACTCTGCTTCGTATGTAGGTACAAAATGAATAAATTTGTCTTTTTTTGGCACATTGGTTCCAGTTGACCCGACACACAGTCGAATAATTCACACTTACACTTCACCACCATTATGACAAATTACTATTAATGTGAATTGAAACCCATGCAGGAGTTAGATGAGTAGTATACCAAAGTCTGGCATAAAATAGTAACAAAGGGAATTGAGAATATTAAGGCTCAACTAAAAATAGATTCTGAGTAATCAGACGATAAAGGGAGACCATTAACATTGGTCTCTATGGAGTTTCAATTTTTAATTTTCAAGTTTAGTGTACTTCTCACAAAATTGTGTAAAAAATTTGAAAAATATTCAGTAAATTGGTACAAGTCTAAACTTATTTTTGATCAACTTAAAATTAACAGAAAATAAATAGACATGAGTATTTAACAGACTAAAAGTTCCCATGAAATTTGGACCTACAAGGTACCTCTCACCTTATTTTCAACAAAAGGGATATAATTGCATCATGAATTGATTGGTGTGGGTCCCTTATGGAGGATACCCCAACACATTCAACTGTGCCTTTCAAGTTACCTTAACATATGCCTTCAGCTCAAATGGTGTAAAAATGACATCAGATATGAAACATGACAGAAAATGCCAATACCTCAATCATTGTTTTCTGACCAAGTCGGAAAGCAGTATTGTCTCTTTCATTTTGAATCTTTAAAATAGCTTCTTTCATCTTTAATAAATACTTCCACTCGGAGGTTTGCTGTCTGCACACACACTGTATGTGGCTGTACGGTTTAAGTAAAAGTTAAACGTCGCAAGTACAATTTGTGGGGTTTTTCGTAAATAAATGCTACAAGACACACGCAAAGCAAAATAGAGCTAAATTAACTTTAAAAAGCTTCAATATAAGTAGACTTCTCACCAGGAAACTACATTCAATTATTCATGCTACACGTGAGACAAAACTGTTAACCACATACAATATACCACCCCACCTTCACACTTTAAAAAGCTGTTATATTAGAGTCGTTAGGTAAGACACAAAAATATGGACCTTTAAAGGTAGAAGCCACAAATTGCTTTGGCACAACTCTGATGGAATAATTTATTGAAGCTGTGTAAGGTACTTGAGTAAATGTCGTTGAAAATAATGTTCCAGTTTGTATGGCTTGACATGCGTACGATGCTGATTAATGAACCGCTTCATTTTTGCTGTCAGATTAAGCGTTTCTAATCAGGTCAGGATGAAGCCCATTTGGTGTTTGATTAAAGAGATAATAAAATGACCTGTACACACCAGAATGTTGTACTGTCAAAGGACTTGAGACTTCGGTTAAAGTTACCACCAGGAGTGCTGCAGTCTGGAGACTGCAGTTAAAGAGTTAACACCAGGGCACCACAGGCTTCCTGCCACCAGTGGTCACGTGATAGTCTCAGCAGTCACGTGATAGTCTACAAACTATCCTATTGGTTAATTAGAGTTATGCATTAGCATCATTAGTAGCCATCTTTAGTTAGTTCAATTTGCACCTTTCATGAGACTACATGTATTTTGTGTCAGAGTTAATAAAACTATATTCAAAGTCTTGAAACTCTCATTCTAGTCTTTTTACATGGTGTCAGAAGTCTCGAACCAACAAGGAGAAGCAACAGGTAGTCTACAGACTACCAAGAAATTCACAGAAGTGGAAAATTCCAGCTTCAGCAAAAGAACTCATGAAGGAGGAGAGGCAATAGTGAGAGTTTACCACAGACTCAATACTCAGTCTCAAGACTCCAGTAATGGCGCAAGAGCAGTTTCAGAACAGAAGGATACATTCAAGGACCAGTCATGGACTGAACTGAGGATGAAGACTTGCACAAGCATTACAAAGACTGGCAAGACGAGGTAGAGTTAATCCTAGCTGCCCCACTAAACTCCCTAAGACTGTGAAAGCAGGCTATGTACTACTATCTTATCACAGTCACAACTCCAGTCAGTCTCACAAGACCCAATGAGTTACAACAAGCAACTGCAAATGACACAACTTTCCTAAGTTTGCAAAGACTAGTTCATGAAGGCTGGCATAGAGTACACAGACTGTCAAGAGTCTCAAACCATATTGGAACCACAGAGATGAAATCAGTAGTGAAAGTGGCATACTGTACAAGGCCCACAGACTTATAGTGCCACAGTCTGAATGACAGGAAACTCTCAGAGTTCTACACATGGGTCACTATGCTTCTGACAAAATGCAACTAAGAGCTAGAGAAGCAGTCTATTGGCCAGGCATTAATGAGGACATAGACATTTTTACAAGAAATGCCACATCTGTGTCATGCAAAGTCTCAACAGTGAGAGACTATACATGCACATGAAGTACCAGACATCCCATGGGATAGTCTAGGCTCAGACATCTTTGAGCTGAACAAAGTGCACTACTTACTGATAGTAGACTACTTCAGCAGGTTCCCTGTACTCAAAAAAATCCACAGTCTAACATCCAAGACTATCATCAGAGTTTTCAAGGAAGTATTTGCAGAGTTCGGAATTCCAAGAACTATAATCTCACACGGTGGACCCCAGTTCACATCTCAAGAGTTTTAAGACTTTGCACAGAGTTGGCAGATTGATCACAGACTGTCAAGCCCAAAGTACCCACAGTCTAATGGCCTAGCAGAGAGATTTGTTCAAACCATTAAACTCTCACTCAAGAAGACTACAGCAGCAGGGGAGGATGTAGAGTTAGAACTCATGTACAGGATGACACCTGTAAATCACAGTCTACCATCACCAGCAGAGTTGCTGAACTCTAGGATACCACACAATTCTACCCACAACACTCTCATAGTCTTCCAAATAAAGAGGGTACTGAAAGCAAGAACTAGCACATAATAAGTCTGCAAGAGACTTTCCAAGACTCAGCACTCAACAAGCAGTCTATGTACAGCTGGATCCTAACAAAAACATGTGGACTCCTGCCACAGTCTTGCAGACTGCTGGAGTCTCAGACAGGTCATATGTAGTACAGACTGATCAAGGAGGTGAATACATACAAAACAGAAGGTTCATCAAGCCTAGGTACATGAAGACTATGCCTGAAGTCTCACAACAGACTGACAGGGTCCCACCAAGACCATCCAGATCTACCTGCAAACCAGAGAGACTGATTGAGTCCATGTGAATGACAGCATTGACAAGAACTCTCAAACATGATTAAATGAACTCTAGTCATAGTCTGTAGCTTAATCTACCTTAATTTAGTTTTATCAACTTGTAATGTAGTTTAGTACCAAAAGGATAGTGAGTGAACTTTGTTCAGAAAGGATGGAGATGTCAAAGGACTTGAGACTTTGGTTAAAGTTACCACCAGGAGTGCTGCAGTCTGGAGACTACAGTTAGAGTTAACACCAGGGGCACTACAGGCTTCCCACCACCAGCAGTCACAAGACAGTCTCAGTGGTCACATGATAGTCTACAGACTATCCTATTGGTTAATTAGAGTTACATGTTAGCATCATTAGTAGCCAACTTTAATTAGATCAATTTGCACCTTTCATGAGACTATGTGTGTTTTGTGTCAGAGTTAATAAACTATATTCAAAGTCTAGAAACTCTCATTCTAGTCTTTTTACACTGTTGATCTTGGTGAAGCCATATTCAAGTCAGTCAGTAAATCAATAAGTCAAGTAGCAAGGATGTGAATTCAATGAACCTAGAAGCACAAGTGAAGAGCCAGGGCCCCCAGATCCGGCTTCTGTTCAGCGCGGGAAAAAATTATCTATTAGATCTATTTAAAAGTTTGGCTTAGCCTCAAATAGTACCTTCAGTCTTGCGTATGGAGAGAGATGTCCGATATCTGCAAGTTCCCTCAAATTGGTCAAATGATGGAAACCAACAGATGAAACAATGTATTTTTTGCGTTTATATGTTTATTTGTAGAGTAGAAGAGCTGAATCAGTTGAATAGTAAAAATGTTTTATGTGTCAGAGTTTGATAAAATGATTCGTTTAGAAATTCGTCTAGAATTATAAAATTACCAAACATACATCATTTTAATTTTTTAATGTCCAGTGCATTCTAGTTAAACTAGTATTAGTCTTGAGTAATTATTGCCGTTAAAATGCAAGCGTGACCATTAGTTAGTGTAATTTAGAAAAATAATGCATAATGATACTTAAGTACTATCCGGTTGTTCACCGGGGGAAACTTATATCAATTTGAAAAGTCTAGTTTGTGTTTGTGATGCACGTCAATAGTACAACGTGAATTCATCAGTCCTTTTTTGGTCCAACATAAGCAGAAATTTCAGGAGCCGCAAATTTAAGACACACTTGACATTTCCTAGCGTGAAGTTTTATCTCCCGGTTGCATCCTAAGTGACGAGTTTTATCTTTTCCGTGGTTCTTTGCACCACAATATTTGGTTTAGGAGCGCTCAGCGCCCCATTGGATTCTGGAGCCATATTATCCTCTACTAGTCTGGCGTGATTATGTATTATATCTACGGGAAGGTCATCTTTACCGTTAGAGACCTCAGTAATGTTTGTAGTATTATCACCATGTTTCAGAGAAGCCAGCAAGTTAATCTTTCTTAATGGTGCACAGTCTTTTAAATCACTGGCCGCAGTTTTTTGTAAAGTCAAAGGGCTGTACTTGAAAATGCACTGGTGGTTATTACCAGTCTCTTTGTTGTGGTGAGTTTTCGCAGCGTTGCCAAGTGGCGACATTTTGACAAGTACGGTGTCGGGGGACTTCTGCTTTCCTCGGAGTTTAACCATTAAAGAGGAGCTTTGATCATTACTACAGCTCGGCTGAGCTCCAAGAGAAACCCGACAATCATAATCCGCAGTGGAATCTCCCTCTGTCTTAATTGACAAAGAATGTCGGGCAAAGTGCTTCGGACAACAACAGAAACACAGTGACGCAATTATGCTCACGAAGCTCTTGCGGAACTTCTCAGACATAAAGTTATAGATGAAAGGGTTAACGCAGGAATTCAAGAATCCTATCAAATGCGTGGCCAGCATGGTAAACAGGAAGTTGCTCTGTTTCAAGAAGCTGTTCTCTTGCACTTGACTGACGAAGATGACAATGTAAAATGGTGTCCAAGACACGAGAAAGGCCACCGCCACCACGATTATCATTCGAGCCACCTGCAAAATAGAAAGAGAGGAGTAAGCAGTTGTCCAGTCACTGGTCTATTGAATTTTTGTTTCGTTTCACTGCTTTCTGGCGTTACAAAGCCAACAAGAATATTTCCTTTGCCTCCAGCATTTGGCATTTTATTTTACGCTGAGGAACACAGGGCTTTATGGAAAGACAATAATTTCTAGAAGGACAACGTCCTTGTGCAACGACTGGTTGATCGAAAGACGTCATGAAATGTTACGTTCCGTTCCATGACAACTTAACATGGCAACAAGATGGGTGGAAAACTGGGATGAATTGTAATCAGTTTTTGATATATCGAGTTTCATTCGATAGACAATAAGTTACATTATTCAACTGAATTTGAAATATATGCAGGTATTCTGGAAGTCATAGAGCAATAGTTTGAAACACAGGATATTATATTTACCGCCCGCAAATGATGGAAGGTAATGTTTTCAGTCGTGTCTGTCTGTCTGTCTGTATGTCTGTCTGTCTGTTCGGGCTATAACTTTTGAACCAATTGACCTGGAAACATCACTTTTGATATGGTGGTACATCTTCATAATATCTAGCTTAAATATAAGTATCAAGGTCATTGGGTCAAGTTCAAGGTCACAGCAATGAAAAGTGTCAAACTTTTTAGTGTTGTCTGCTAATATTACATGTTTTGATGTTTGAGACAAGTAAATTGGGCCAAGGTCAAAATATAGTTCAAGATCATTTGAAGGTCAAGGTCATTTAAAGGTCAAATTTCTAGATTTTTGTAATTTTTTCATGTTTTAATAACTATTTGCATTTTAATGACAATTTGTGAAGCGGGCGGTTTGGCCTTTGGAAGACATTCTTGTTTTCATAGTTTTTGGAGATTTTTCGTAAAAACAATGGCTAAAAACTGGGGGCCCCAAAGTTGGTGCCCTCCACACGAGAAATCCTGGATCCGCCAGAGATTAAATGAGTGTGTTGAGATAGAGCGTGAACTGCCCCACGCTAGGCTCGGGTCCGGAGTAATTTGTATCCGTCACACAGGTGGCGGGTTTGAACCAGCACGTCCCATTGTTTACTATCGCCACGAACCCGCCGCAGTTACCGGTGCCTAGGCACCACAGCTTGCAGTTCAGGTTGTCCGCGTCAGGATCTCCCGCCATACTGTGAATGTCTTTACGAGCCTCGCAATCTGTGTTCTTAAGCGTGACAAATGTTTCTGAAACAAATGAATAAACCATTGCACAAAATTCGTGTCAATTGTGTACATGAAGGTAAAAAGGGGAGCTCCCATAACAGCTCCTGAAAACCTTATCATTTTCTGTTTACGAGAAAAGCATAGCGTGCTCTTTAAGGGTCTCCATACACAGCATGTAAATTTTTAACGGTTTTTAAGGCAGATGGAGACAGTCTTTGAATTGATGTCTAAGAATAATGCCTTCCAATCAAAAGGCCAAACCGCCCACTTCCCAAATAGTCATTAAAGTGCAAATAGTTATTTAAACATGGAAAAAATTACAAAAATCTAGAAATTTGATCTTTAAATGACCTTGACCTTCACATGACCTTGATCTATATTTTGACCTTGGCCCCATTTACTTGTCTCTAACATCATAACAAAATATTTTGACACTTTTTATTGCTGTGACCTTGAACCTGACCCAATGACTTTGATACTCAAACTTGACCTAGATATTATGAAAATGTACGACCATACCAAAAATGAAGTTTCTAGGTCAAACAGTTCAAAATTTATAGCCTGGACAGACACACAGACAGACACACAGACACTACTGAAAACATTACCTTCACGCATACGTGGACGGTAATTATGTTGAAACAATTAATAGATGGCATAGACGTGCATAGACGCCCGAGACGTTAACATAGAGATAGTATGAAGACCATTTCAGCCTTTGGGTGCCGTATTAAACTTCTGAATTTCGTCTATTGATTACAATACAAATTGTAAGTTAGGAAACATAGCTGTGAGGTGGCGACATCTTTAATAAATTAAAATTTTTGGTGATTAGAACCGGGGACCCGTTGATGCAAAGTTCCGAGCCTGGCAACTGTGCTTTATAGAATTTTGTGAAATGACCTGGCTAAGGACATGTTTTATTGAGTTAGTAATTGTTTCCATCTACAAAAATGATAAAAATGTATTGTTTGAATTCTGATGAATAACGAAATTAATTTGGCATCCATAAAATTTCCTCACTGTCTTACTGTCTCGAGAAAATTAAATTCAAATAAATAGAACATGTAATAGAGTTATGCACTCTGTCAAGCGTAGTAAACGGAGGTAATTCCAAATCAGAGGACAATTTTATGTGCATCAATAGAAGCATGGTGAAGAATTGGTAGAAACTTGCTTTGCCTCAACGGAACCAGAAATTGTTATGAATTTGTAACAATAAAATTTCATGCGAATACACAATTGTAAACTAGCTCCGAAAATTCACAGCACAAAGCCAAACGAGGGATGACCTGTCGGTGCACAGAGCCTCATTCCATATTTACCAAGAATTTTCTAAGTCCAACTCTAGTGTGGGGAAAGAGTGGAGTAGCTTGACTCTATTCCATCTAACACAACTGTCCATCTAACATGTCTTTAGTCTGTCTGGCATGAGTGTGAAGCTTGACTCTAGTCTGTCTAACATGTCTTGCATAACTTTTCTGTAATGGCTGCCAGGAACACAAATCTAATCTCTCGTGAAAACAGAGAGCCTCAACGCCCTCTATCGGACATAAGGCTCAATAAACAGGAGTATGTTTTACCTTTACGATAGAGAGTAACCTGTGTGTTACTTGTGAAAGTTATTGACCCAACTCCATACGAATAAAGGGTACATCTATTGTTCTGTGCGTCTGTGGTTGCTATGTGACATTTACCTAACCTGAAAGCGCCAATTAATAATGGAACGTTAAACTTTACATGAAACCGTAAATCCACTTTGTACTTTAAGGTGTTTCCATTAAGAGAACACACTTTACGCGATCAATGAGCTCGCCAAAGCTTATTGAATGTATATTAATTTAGAAACGTTTGATAACCGTGTTGTTTGAAATCCATGTGATGCTTTTAACTTGCACAAACACAGATTAAATTCTATTGTTATAAAATTAAGGAATTTTCCCTTTACTTCTAAGCGTCATACGTTTTAGAAAGACTTTTTTTATGGAAATCAACATAACAGGCATGTCTCAATTAAAACATTTATCGTTTGTTTTATCTCGGGTGTTTACATGACAATATCTTAATAAACCCATTTTATAGGGACGCCTGAAGTTCAAAAATCTGGTTATCTCCTAAAGAGTAAAACCATGGGTTTATGGTATTAACATTTTGAATCGTAATGTATTGTGCTTACCTCTGACAAATTGCGACGCAACGAGGTTCCACTGACGTCAGATCGTCAATGACGTCAATCTGTGATACATCACTAGAGGGAGCTTGATTTGCGTGAACTTCCCATTTGGTCCAATTGTCATCAGAACAATTGTAAGTCTGGATAATCTTTGTAGAGGTTGTAGCTAGACCTGTTAAAATACATGCAAAAAGGAAGAAGAAAATCAATCTTAGAACAAAAGAGTGTCACACTGTGCTATTGTTGGCGCCAACATGATACTCATGCCACTATTGTATTTGAATTTATTTATTGGTACTAATTTCATGTATTCCAAACAATTTAACCTGTCATCCCTAACACTGCATCGCTAACTTTGTTCACATCCCCTGAAATTCCATTTTGTGGCAATAGAATTTCATGTTGTGTCTTTTATGTGAACAAAAGGACTCATTGTTCTCAAAGTAAAGAGCCGATATTTCACTGATATTTCATCCAAACGACTGTGGAAATTCACCACGTCCAGGCCCTCTGAGAAAACATTCTGAGAAAACACTTTATTTTCAATTGATATTTTGTGTTATGAAAGCAAATTGAAATAATATTTTTGGAAACTTCGACTGAGGAATCATATTGTTGTATAATTCACGGAAATGCATCATATCCTGTTGCGTAGGTCTATGATGCATTACGATGGTTATTACTTTATGGAAGTGCATCATATCCTATTGCGTAAGTCTATGATGTCAT
>JBCAUI010502705.1:0-26271 GCA_038406195.1 Haplosyllis anthogorgicola | reverse complement strand
GTTGCTGGGGCTTAGGTATGTATGTTTAAATCAAACCTATGATGAATAGTGTAGGGTATACAGCGTTTCCCCTGAACAGTGTCTACACACTGGGAGGGCCCCTCGACAATAGCTGCTTATGACCGGATCTAGGATTTCTGTCTTGATGAGGCACGGTAAAAATTCTATCCAAGGCTGTAAAATTTCAGCAAAAATCCCTTTAAAAAGAAGATTTGTGTTGTAGAAGGGGCTGTGTGTCCTTAGTACCCCATCACCCCTCTTCAAAACAGCAACGAGAAATGACCCATCGATGTACAGACCCTCATGCCATATTTGGTCCGACTTTTCACAGAATAGTCTGAAATGTCCAGAAATACATTTCCGGGATGGGGTCCTGGTCAACGTTTCTGTAATGGCTGCCAGCAGCACAAATCTAGTTTCCCTTGAATACATAGACCCTCAATGCCAATAGGCGTGAGGAGCAACAAACATAAAACAACAGGAGCAATAGCAACATGGATCAATATTTTCAACTGAAGAAAACAGCAACCTTCGACCTAATTAAAACTATGCATTGTCGTCGTCCCATCTCTGATGGAGCCTAAAACTAAATATTAGAATCTCGAATAAGACTCCCATCTTGATTTTAGTTCTGAAATAATTTATGGTGGCAAAAAAAACCCTTTATACCTGTCGTGGTTTCCTTTGCATTTTGTATATGATGCATGGTACAGATTGTGTTTTACCAACATATGTCACCAAATCGCAATCTGATCAGTTGCCATGGAAACTCCTTCAGTTGTTTCAAGATAAAACACGATAAACTTTGACATCAACAAAAACACAAAATTATCAGAGCGCAACTTTACCGCTTGACTCACCACAAATTTCACGGTGTTCTACTTTTAATAAAGGTGCAAGCAAAGAGAAACATTTTGCACAACAAATGGACTACTTTAATATACCCAATTTGCCAATAGCATGCAGTAAAATACAATACATTACCGAGTATTTTTGACACGTTTACAAAATTTGTTCTGATACAATGAAGTACGCATGCGCAGTGGCTCGTCTGCAACACATGGCCGTGAACAGGAAACTTCGCTAAGGTGACGGCGGGAAACACACGCACTCACACACGCACGCACTAATTATCCCCTATTTTATGTTTTGAATCTGTTCTTACCTCATTTATCACGACTGAAGTCCTTTTCATTTTTGTCGTTGTTTTCAAATATTCTTGATGAAAATATTCAAATTATGTTTTCTTTAGCATGCACATGTGTGAAATTAAAATCCAAATGGTTGATATCTACCTCCAAGATAAATTTCCATAAGCTTTAAATTATGAACATAAAGACATGCAATAAGGTCATATTTTTATTTTTAAAAATAAAATACAATATCAAAATTCATTTTATACAGTTCAATAAATTATCTGTAATGAAGGCTGATCTTGGTGAAATATGCGCACACAGTATGTTGTTGATTCAGATGTTTCCTATGTATTTAATCTCAAATAGACGTGAAAAAGTTAAATATCAATGCATATTGGAACGTTGCAACCGAGTGAAAATTTAAATAAGAAAAACTTTATTTAACATGATTTAAAATAGACCATTATTTTTTACTGTGAGCTGTCTGCAGCAATTTAACTCGCTGCGTATGTGCATTACTTCAACTATTTAAATTATTCAATAAAATGATGATGTATTTTCTAAAGGTTTACGTTAAACAGATGTAAAAGCAATAATATTTGCATATCGATCACTTTCAATTCACAAAAACTCTGTTCAACTCTGTACGTGGAAGCATTGTGCATTCTTGACCTGATTTTCGCAAAAAAAGTAAAGCATTCTATGCGAGTTTGTTCAGATGAATACTGAAAATAATGTCAGGACATACTGATCATCAATACATATACAACATGTGGGATCACTTTATGTGTTCTGGATTTGAATAACCTATCATCATCACCATGAGTAGCAAGCAGCCAATCAAATAACAAGTCACACATATGAGCGTTTTTAGGCAGGCTGCCTGGTCTCAAACAATTGTATTTTATGCGTTTGAAAGATATTTCTGTCAAAAAACCATGAACAATATTAAATAAAGACATACATCGACGGGTCCAGGGAGAGGTACCCAAATAATCCTAAATATTTCTCGACATACTCCAAAAAATTTTAAATTCGAAATTCTTATCTCCATTTTGCTTTACAATAAGTTTTCTCAATGTGTGCACAACGCTAGTAAATCATCTGAACCTTTTTTCTCAGTCCATTTTATTTTATAGTAAGGGTGCTTTTATTTGGTTTTTAAACATGCTACCTCAAGTTAGGATTGCACGGCAGGATGTTTCGAATATTTGGAATCACGGGTCAGTATCTACATTTGCATCTCAATTACAATATATATAAAATTAGTAATTCTAATAAAGAACAAAGTACTAATTCCAATTAAACCCTTCTGATCAAGCTGATGGCTGTCTTAGGTTAATTTACTAACTCATTTGTCTTTTCTATTTAACTCATTTGTCGCTGAATTGATACAATTCATTAATACAAGATAAACTAAAAACTACAGGTACTAAACTACGGTTCTAATAAAGATGACTGGAGTTCGTTGCATTTTGCATGAATTATATACGCTGTTTTACAAGAAAAGATAGCCACACCTTTCTTGACAAAGGCCACCAATGTTGTCAACTTGCTATGTTCTTATTGACTTCTACATATTCCATGCTTCAAATGTGAAAGTTGTGTTGTTAGACATTAATACGCAAGAAAGAGATACAGTCCTGTGTATATCGTCTGTGCTTATCTCAACTTGTGTTCTTTCCTATTGCATTCGTTTCTTTTATTGCATTAAGTTAACTAATTTCTAAATTTAATTCTTAAATAGGGCTAGCACCTTGGTACACACATAAAGAAAAATTAACGTTAGACAAAAACAAACACTTTAACAAATATACTTAAACCTACACAGACGATTCGTTAAGTTGGATATTAGTTACACAACATTCATAATTAATTTGGTTTTTGATGAGATACATCAACTCCAGAAATTGTCTTCAAACTTTTGAAGCCAGGAAGTGACGTCAACGGGTTTGATCCACACCGGACTCCACCTCGAGTTCAAGATTTCTCCCGGTAACTCGGGATAGATTTGAAGATTATTTCAACCTATGCTTACACAAAATTTTCACCCCTTTCCCATTCCAGTCACTTTACATCTACTTTTTAAACCTTTAAATTAATTGTTGTTTGATAAATATAAATATTGTTGCTACATTAACATTTTATATTGATAATGGAATTGTACAGATTTACAACCTAGCTTATAAAAAGCACCATATCAAGAAAATAAGGTCATTTTGACAACAATAGTTTGTATTGTGAATGGGCAGTGACGACTATTATCTTCAAATTAATCTATTTTTCTGCAGTGCTCTTTCATCATTCTTCAGTGCTAACAGGAACGTCAGTTAACACCAATGATTATATTCTTGAATTAATTTTCCTAGAGTTATCACATTTATAAATTTAAAAACTTTTGAATTTTACAGATTCGCTATTATACAGTAATACCTCACAGTAATTTACATTTAATTGTAACACGAATATATTCACCCCGACTATTCAACTCGTAGTTCTGATCGCAGATGTCAGTGACAGATGACAATTGAAATGTATTTATTTATATTTCACTGAACAATAAACCATTCTGTAAATTAACTTTCAGTTTTAAAAAGGCTAACTTTGACCAAACGATGAACTGGGGCGGCAACCAGAACTATTTATTGAATTTCTAAATAGGGTGAAGCCATACATTTTATGATACGATTCCCAGGTAGTTACTGACTGAATGGAACAGATTTCTGAGGTAGTGGAAACTGTGTTCCCGTGCTAAGCTTCTTGTTAAATCTTCTGCTACACATGTTTCATCTGCACATTGTAGTGATCCTGCAATGAAAACGGCAATTAGACAAATGCGAAACTCTTAATTCCCAACAACATTATGTTTCCCTATTATGGCGATCCCAACTTTACACTTTCCCATCACACGTTAAACCTAATGGTTTTGGAAATATCCACAACAATCAAGTTTTCGTGTGATGGTAAATTCATTGCCTAATAGGTTTATATGAGCCACAAAATAATCCCGATGTAAATTGGATAAAATGTAAGAGTTGCTACAGTTCTATGTTGAGCTTAATCTCGAGAGAAGACTTGATAAATTCCTAGTTTTTAAACCCAGCGGAAGAGTTCTACCAAGTCCAAAACAGGGTTACCAACAGTCCCACAAAATGGTCGCGCACTGGCCTCAGAGAAAGGGCTTCGACGGCTACCACCATAAAAGGACACAGAATAGCCCCAAAACTTTGTCTATTATACAAAAGATGCTTTTTGGCTAGTCATCTGAACGTGCTTAATATCGAGGTATAAAGGTTTGACACTGTTCCTACTGACCTACATCAGTCGGCATTGGTGACATTTCTTTCTAATTTTAAGAGCAGTGTCAGGCGCGATCACTTCTGCTTTCAGAAAAAAAGTCGAAGGAAATTTTAGGTGAAATATTAAAAATAATTGAGTTGTAGAGGGTGCAGGAGCGGTGTAAACGCCCGCGCCACGTGGTGAAAAAACATTAGTAAGAAATGTAGGGGTGGTCTATGGGCGAAGTGAAAATTAGAAAATGTCACCATTTAAAAAGACAAAACGAAGGAAAATGAATTCGTATTCGTACTTACGTTTTTGTCTCTGACTACTTGCTGCTGACACTGAAGTAACTGATGCGCCACCCTGATGACACACATGTTTGAGTAAATTGTTCCTTATATATTCTAGATTGGCTATAGACGTAGAGTTAAAATAATGATCCTTATCCGGATCTGAGGCTATAGCCCTGAGTTCTGTCTCATTGATTTGGTTGGTGACCCCCACCACGTAGATCCGCGCCCCCTGGTTTTTGAGTAGCTCCGCCTCGCGGATGGTGAGGTTCGCATCGACGTTGCTCTCGCCGTCCGTGATGAGGAGCACCACGTCGTTCTGGTCCGGCCGGTCCCCGTGGTTCTCGTCGTATAAATCCCACCGCGCTAATCTGGAATCAAAATAATAATAGATTAATATAAGAAGGAAGAGATCTGAAAACACAACGTGAATTATTTTTAAGTATTTAGCTTCTGAAATTCTTATAAATAAATTTGAGAACGTTTGGGAACAAGACAATTCAATGTGCTTTTAATTCGCTTAAAAGCACGCAAAATCCAATTGTTTCAAAGCTGATAGGAGTTTCATGTACTGTGGCAGAATTGGTACCGAAATACAAATTTGTGAACAAAAGTCAGGTTTTTTTCGGGACCACTGTATGACACTTTTTTAAGCTACTGTTACCCCTGATTTGGACTGATTCGGAGATGTGCTTAGAGCCACCGATTTTCTCAAATCATTCCTGGCAGACCAACAGCCTGCAGGTTTCAATACTTTTTCAGCATTTGTTAGCAACTTTAGGTGGCTGAACTAAATATTGGAAATATTTTCAAGTAAGACAAAAGAAAACTAAAATCACATGGGAACCAGAATCCTTAAGGAAATATGCACCCCACCGATATCCACCCTGGCTTTGAGACTAATGGGCACAGTCACCCCAAGTCTGAAATAAAGGGTACCAGTGGCCCGGCAAATGTGAACCTCAGTCCACCAAAATTTATATAAAAACCCATACCTGAGCGCCCCTGACGTATTAGTGGTTGAGCCCGTGAAGTGCATGTCGTCTATGGCTTGTTTGAGTTCCTCGCGTTCGTAGTGCTCGTCGAAGTAAAACTCTCGTATCGCGACATGAGAGAAGCGAACTGCGCCCACCCGAGTCTGGAACTCTCCCACGTCAAGTATGTCCACCATCGACTTGAGGAAATTCTGAAAAACAAAAGAGTTGTTTGATATTTTCAATTCAAATTTAGGAAAAAACAGTCAGTTGTAATTGCGGCACATGACGTTCCTGTAGTTTTCAAAGAACTTCAAAAAAATGTCCTTTGGCGCACTCATCAAAACATATCACCACACACATCAGATTCTACTGTACCATTTCATTTCAGGACGTTCTGTACAGCTTTGTGTGACAAGTTAATAACTTCTAAATTGGTTCACATACACAACAAAGTATACTTGTCGCGAAACGAGGCGACAGCCCCATTTTCATCAAAATTCTGCAAAACTGCATGGAAATAATCCAGTCGTGAGGAGGTGTGTGCGTGCTCCTGGGCCGACCTCGAGATCCGCCAAAAGTTGTGTCGTTCAATTTTGAGCACCCAACCGTTTCACCGTGCCCATCAAAGTTTCACAATGTGCAATAGACTAACGAGCAGTCAATTTGAATGTTTTAACTTGACATACTTTTAGTGTGACGTAGTTGTCCTCTATGGTGTGGTTTGTTTCGTTCTTTAAGTTTTTATCCGTAATGGATCCAGAATTATCTATCACCAGGGCCAGATCTATCTTTATGTCGCACTCTGAAAAATAAACAAGCAAAATAAGTTAGAAAGGAAGTCACTCCCATTTTCATTTGAAATA
Source organism: Haplosyllis anthogorgicola (assembly GCA_038406195.1). Lineage (NCBI taxonomy): Eukaryota > Metazoa > Annelida > Polychaeta > Phyllodocida > Syllidae > Haplosyllis > Haplosyllis anthogorgicola. The sequence goes on along the minus strand of JBCAUI010502705.1, from coordinate 19,723 downwards.
AATTTCAATCCTTATTTTATTATCTGTGTGTAAATTTTGTTTCAGAATTTAGATTATCATCCTTGTATCTTATAGTGAGAGAGTACTTCTAAGAGTATTCAAATTTTGTGAAAAATGTTTCGTAAAAGGTTTCATAAAACTTAAATCAAAATTATTTTAGCATAGTGAATTCCATGAGTGAAAATATGTTATCACATCACTCTCCTGCAGTGAATTCCGAACGGACAATGATGTGTTTGGACAACAGATATGAACTAATTATAAGATTATCTGGGCCTTGCAAACTAACCAATAGGCCCCGTTTTAACTCATAATGTGAAACCTTGGTGAAAAGTACAGACGGAGCCAATTGGCCAGTTGATTTAATAGGAAAGTTTGTATGAAACGACTACAATTAGAGCATTCGTAGGGTGTGAAATGGGTGTAATCTTAAAATTAGAATTAATGACAGTGTATGTAATGATGTGATGATGATAAAGAAATAAAGACTTTTACTTTACGCACCAATCACTGGAAACGTTAGGAGGTTCAATCAAGAGATTAGTAATGTTAATCATTTAGTGAATTAGTTCGTATTGAAATGTAAATGTTTAGATGTTCATTTCTTTAAGAAACCGCCTGAAATGAAAACAACTTTTTAACATTTGCATAACACACACACACACACACACACACACACACACACACACACACACACACACAAAGAAAAAAAAGAAGAAAATTGCAGTAAATCTAGAATTGCACAACTGCAACGCGCGCATGCAACATAAAATTTATTGTTTATAAAAAATTCCAAAACAATTGATTAAGAAGGATCCAAATTATTCAATCGCATGCAACCACAAAATACACTTCTTTCTTCGAAAGAAACCCTGAAATTCCAACTATGAAAACACCATGTTGACCAGACTTAAAAATAAAATTCTTAAAAATAATTCTACATGTACGGGGAATAAAGACGCAATGTAGTCTGAAATGTAACAAGTAATAAACATTAACATCTTTGCAATGTAACAGAGTCTTCTCAAATTCGGAAAAGAATTTGATGTTGGTCTGTCATTTGATGTTGACTTTTTTGATGGGACAGCTTTTAATTTGAGAAAACTCCAATAAAACCACCACAATACAATAAAACCATGACACCAAGATAAAACCACGACACTGTGACACATGTAGACGAACCTTTACATTTGCCCAGGATTCTATCGAAGTACCATCCGTAGATACAGTTGATGCAGCCTGTGGAGTTTTGGCACACGAGACAGTTGGGCATGCAGGCTAAACGGTGTGTAGAATGAAAATGACTATCGTTACTTTTAGAGCAGGCAAGGGGACCATCTTGTAGACACGAACAAATAACGTCCAGTAAATTTGACCATAATCTTTAATAAACTTGTGTAGAAAGGCGGTACTAGCCTCAAACAATTGACCTGGAGGTCATTTCTAAGGTCAAGTAAAAAGGTAATATTATGCATATCCTTATTAAAATGTAATATACTTTGCCTAAAACTTCGTCGTTCAAATTGATGGCTTATGTGTTTTTCACTGTATTTCACATTTAACGTTCCCCCACTGACTTTAATTAAAAGTTGCAAACTTTCCTCACATACATTTCCTTGTTGCTAATGGCAACCAAGGTTAAGAACTACACCTTTATTGAAGATATACGTCCTATGAGACGCTGTAATTAATTAAAGTTAATTAAAATCTACCTCCTTCGGGGAAATGCATTGATGTATGAAAACAAAACATGCACACATGCCTGCATGTCAAGCACGCGCACTTACCTCTGCATGTGTTTTGGCTGAGGTACCATCCCTCGTTGCATCGATTGCACACCGTTAGATCCGCCTCTGGACACCCGTCGCAATCGGCTACTTTGCATGCTAAGCAGGCAGTTAAATTCATAATTAATGTATCTATTAGCTTTTAATCTCAGGAGGTGTATATCTCTAGATCTTGAGATCCAACTGAGTAATTGTTTTTTTATTCCAGATTGATTTTTTTTTCGAGGAAGTAGCAAGTGATGCAAAGACGCGCGCACACATACATTGCAAAAACACAGAATTAAAATGTTATTTGTTGGTGTATGTTAGCTAGTAAGATAATCTGTAAAAGATATGTTAAGTGTTAGGTATGTTAATATGTGTTAGGTGCAAATGAGTATGTACAGTACAGTGCTAAATCATATTTCACAATTTTTCATTATTGGGGGCAATCATATCGACAGACAGACGGCTATTTTACGTCTGTCTTAAGGTTCATCCTAAATTAATAAATTTTTGTGTTTTGTTCAAACTGTAGTTGATTTTGAAACAAGATCATGCTACACTGCTATTAAAAACCAAAACGTAAATTTCTATTGGTGTCCAAACGAATTTCCTGAGCTGTTCAAAGGAGGGATTTTTATTCATAACGAAAATTATCGCAGTGCTGTTGTTCACATGGCAAGCACAGCGTGGGTTTTCGTTATTTCGATAAATGTGTCACACTTTCTGCTTGGTGGCAAAGAGAAATTGTAACAGAGGGCTTCTAATACAGTTTTGTAGTTTATGACTCAGGTTTAGTTTAACTGTTTCAAAAACCATTGGTCACCACAAAAAGTCCAAACTATATATTACAAACAAGTCGAGATACAAAAATGTATTAGAATCCAAAATTACAAAATGGAACTTTTTCGCGACATAAAAAAAGAAAAGAATGAAGCACTCACTAGGTGGTGCTGGTGTTGGATCCGGTAGGTTACACATCCTGTACAGTAGTAGTTCCTCGACACGCGCATCGTCGTTGTAGAAGTCGCGCTTGACGACGTACTTGCCCGGCGGGTAGGTAGCGATTGCCTGCAGCTGAGACTCGTCAATGTCCGACTCTAGCGCCACCGCATAGATCTCTGTCCCCATCTGCTTCAGCTCTTCCGCTTTCTGCACAACAAAGATGCTTTGTTAAAAAGATTTCGTAGTGCATAGATCCTTTTCATGCGGCCAGTGGTACCCTCTGTTTCTGCCATGGGGTGTTTCTGCCATGGGTTTCACAGCCAGGGTGGTTCTGCTGCTCTCTTTACTTATAGCCTTTTTTCAGTGTTAGCAGTGAGCCAGCCACACTTCTTCCAAATATGTTCACGAATTGGTGAGCAGACACCACGGATACAATCAGTTAAGAAAATGAAAACGTTATGCAATTGTCATCCAAGAATAAGGAGTCATAAGTCTCTTTTTAACCTCTTTTATACATAATGTTTTGAATACAACATAATGTAAATGGGGAATCATTTAAATGTCTCATATATTCTTTTTGAATTATTCTTCCCGTACTAAAATATCCAGATGAATACAGATGCATGCATTGCAAAAGAGGCGCAGGTTCGAAAGGCCAATTCCATGAAAACTTCATCCGGCAGGAAGGGTCTAAAAGAGGCTTCTAACTCTTTATTCTTGAATGACAAATGAAGAGACTTAAAATTTTTTTAACTGTGCTTGAAAATGTAAAGTGTGGCTGTCTTCCTGCTAACATCCATTTGCGGGTCTAACGGGGAGGGTGGTCGCCGGCAGAGTGCACCCTCTTCAACGGCCCATATTTCTTTCATTGTTTTGACAATTTGAAGAAAAAGTTAAAGGGCACCCCCATCAATGGCTTGAAGGCGCCACGGCGCTCCCCCAACGAGAAAATCCTGGATCCGCCCATGTAATTGGCGTACCAGGCTATTTGTACACATAAAGAAAACAGGTATGTCAGTGAATGATAAGTAAATACTTACCTGGACGGTGAACTCTGCGTTTTTGGTGGAGATTCCGTCGGTGATGAGGACGACGACGCTGCGGGCGTTATGGCGCTTCCCGTACGCCGGGTCGTGCACGTAAATCTTCGCTAGATCCAACGCCTGCGCCGTGTCCGTGTTACCTGCGCGCAATGTCAACAAATATCATGTAGAACTCTCAATCACAGAAAATTAGCGCGATATTAACCCATTAACCCTCAGGACCATATTTAGCCCAAAAGTGAGGTTTTTAGAAGCAAGTGTAAATGGACTGAGATTTAAAAAGTGGCCCATTTTTTGTGCCCTCCCCCCTAAATAGGGGCAAAATCAAAGCAAAATCTGATGTTTTCAAATCTTCGAGTGTGTAAATCTAGAGGTATCTACAACTTGGAATTGGCTCGTGGTCAACACAGCAGAGGACCACCCTCACTAACTGCCTTGCACCAAGTAAGGTCCCCGTCAGTGAAAACACTAACACAACCAACAATTAAAGTTACACTTTTGAGGTAAATTTGGGGGAAATCAAGGGTGAAAGCCATCTTTAAACAAGTGTAGTGGCCATCTGGTGACCAGCTCACAAACCAAACCTGGTGCTGTTCAAAGCCCTATGTGTAACCTTCTGACCCACGCTTAACACGTAATTCTCATAACATAATTTAATGGCGATGACTGCCTCTGATTAGCATGCCTCCATTTCTCCTTTTAAAAAACACTATTTTGCAGGACCCAGGGTATCGAAAGGGTTCAGTTATTTTTATAAATATTTTCAAAGCAAGAAAGTTCCTTCAAATCTAGTCTGAAATACTGCATGAACCTTAAGATTTGTTGCTGAACCGTTATTAACTTGACAAGTGACCGTGTACTCATGAACATGAAATTTTCTGTGCTGCATGTACATGTTCATGGTTTGTCACAATATTCTCAGGAAGCTTGTTTACGTATTAGTCTATTTTCGGTCAAATTCTTTGTTGTATTTTAAACGAATCAATTTGTTATCCAATTTATGTTCACGGATTACCATTCAAAGTTACACAAAACACTTCAATTAGATAAGGATTCATTGAATGAAAATATCAACATGAAAAACAATTTTTTCATATTGGTGTGTTACAAATCTTCTATCGCCAAACATCATTTTTATTTAACTTTTTGTTAGAATTTCTTTTGAATTTTTGGTGCACCGAGGTCTATTCATTTGGGCCACTTGCACCCATGTTTCCTTTTTGGGGTGATATCAACCCTCAGTACGTGTGGACAGAACCAACAATCAAATTTTATCACGCAGTTTAGCACACATGATGCATAGAACGTTCACGTCTAGCCCTGCTGTGCTGTTATCTCGGGTGAGATTCTTTTCGAACGAGGAATGAAACAATGAAGGGGACTCAAACTCTTAAGTAACTTCGCAAATTGAAATACATTTCATGATTCTTACCCCCTGTGTGCGTGAGAGTTGTATCCAGATCACTGATGATGTCATAGGCCGTCTGGAACTTATCCAGATGCATCACCATCTCAGTGGTGTCTGAGTACTTCAGAACCTGCAGCTTCGTGCGAGTGGCTTCATCTCCTGAGATAGGCAGATCACTAACCAAACCCTTCACCAGGGAAGTCACTCTATTCCAGTTGTAGAGTGGCTTCCCATATGGGTCATCCTCTATGATGCTCTCTGAAGCGTCCACGATGATGGTGAGATCCATAAGACTCTGACATCCTGAAAATAGAGGAAGTGGATGGAACGTTACATTTTTGAGAAAGTTTGAGTTGCAGAGAAATAAAGAAGGAAATCCTCTTCATTTTGGTTGTTTTGGAGATCGTTCATTCATTTTCAGAAAATAGCTGCCTTACTTGGATTGCCATTGTTCTCAAAGGAAGGGTAAAGAGGGAGGAAGAGAGGAAAACAGAACAAAACATTATTTTTAGATCATGAAATTACTATGCTGTTCAATTGTTGCGAGGCGCTTAACTTTTAAGAATAATTTTATGATCTGAGGTGAATATCTGTAGAACTGAGATGACACGAGGGTGCATAACGTGGATAATAAAGCCATCAACAAACGCCAAAAGTATAATTTAGTGATCAGTTTAATACCGCTTTATTGAGCTTTATGGTTCTAACATACATGTCACAACGCTGAAAGCTTTCACAATAACAAAACTGTTACCAAAAAGAGAAGTACAATAAAAGTCCATTTACAAATTAGAGTCCAACAGATTAAATTCAATCTGGACTGCAAGAGTTTAGTTTGATTCTAATGCTGATAGAACTGATTGAACAGTAACATTAAATATGAATCAATCTGTTCTGGATGAGAATCAATAGAATTATCAGGTTCATCAATATCAATCCAGTTCAAATCAATCAGGATGTACAAGAGTCCATTAAATATATTGATGATAAGGTTTATGGAATATGTATCTAACTGTTTAGGGTTGTGAGTTTATTTTAGTCAAAAAAATGTGTCAAAACTACATTTACATTTTGTGAAGAACTTATCACTAGGACCAAGGATACAATAGTGTAGCAGAAATGTACCGACATGAATTTACTAGTTTATGCATTGTGTTTAAAGTGATAGAAATAAGTTATTGTATGCATTTTAAATTTTCAGAGTATGACCTTCTGGTTGCGCAGCATCAATATATCTAAAAACATTTCATTTTTATGAGTAATTTTTCCCCAAGCAATACTTTGGGAAGTGGAAAATAACAGTGTACAATGTTTAGAATAGTATTGATTCTTAAACAGCTTCCAAAACTAAAAAGTAGAAAATTATAAAAACTAGAATCAGAAAGTAAATTTCGACATTCCCTTTCATTTGATAGAATGTCACAATGATGACAGGACGTAGTTTATTTGATCATTTCTTCCATGATAAAAGTATTTTTATCTTCCCTTGTATACTATTCACTGTTTGCCAATTCAAGATTTTTTAACAACAGGCCAGTTTCCTTTCATTTTTATCAAAGTCATCTTTCAAACTTAAAATACAATAAATATTCACCTTATGTAAGTTGCACTTGGCAAAATTACATAAAATTTGAAATAACTTTCAGATAAGGAAACAGCACAGAACCTGTTAGCTTTAATGTTGATAGGAATGTAAAGTTCGAGGCTAAGGGGTGCAAAGGCTACACATATATAGAGGTTAGGAATAGAAATTTGGCAGGCTGTGCTAATGGTACTGTACCATGCTACTTTGTAGGAGTTTCAAAGGATAGCACTTAGGATAAGACATTTTTCAAATAGCATCTTCTATTTTCTAAATTTGTGTCATTGAAATCAGGAATAAAATTAATTAATGCATGTGTCAAAATTTTTCATTGTAGCGCAAGGTCATTGTGAGCATTGTCGCTTTATTTATCTCTTCATTTTTATAAATGCACATGGTACCTGTTAATATTATGCCTGATATAGAATGTCCACAATTTTGGTTGTTTTGATTTATTTGGTCTAACTTGCTATCTCATTTGAAATAACAATTCAAGATTCACACGTCCAATAAAATACTGATCTTCATGTCAGAACATCTAAATGGAGAAGTATAGAAACAGCCAATTTTCTCTTGTCTTTGTGAAAAGGAAAAAGTGGTCACCTTTCAGGAGAAGACATTGCATGCTAATAGACTACCTGTGTTATTATACCTCATGCGTAGAATGTTTTACAATACTTATAACCCCTGGTTCATACCCTCAGGGGTATTATGATAGACCTATCCGCAAAATGTAATATTGACAAATTATGCGCCTTTTTACTTGTAGATATATTTAACATACTTTGTGACTGTAGTGTATGCTTCCTCAGTGAGCATACCATACAACAGACAATATCAAATTTATTACAAAAAGTGCTTTCCTTGGAAAAAAATTAACATTTGTCAAAGTTCTTATTTGAATGAAGAGTAATTACTATAATTGATGAGCTAAAGGTATGTGAACAACTGTATAATTTATGCTGTAATTTTAAATGAAACATATATTTTACTGATAACAATTAGTTGCAGTAAACTAAATGCACACTGAACAACTGTATCTTTATGATAAGCACCTTGTGTTTGATTCTGCTGCCCAATGTCAAGTTAAATACCTTTGGCCAATTGGTGTCAGTGACAGAATCCATAGGTAAAGCAAAATTTAACTGATTTTGTCAATTATCTACTGAAGAATGAAGTCAGTTAACTCTTCATTTTTTGTTAACTTTTATGAATTATTTACTCGTCTAGAATTTGGTGATAGTTATCATTGATCACAAAGGAAATAAATTAACTTATACATATGACATGAAGCTATTGGATCTTGAATTGACTTTTCAACCTCATCCAAGGTAGATCTATCTGCTGCCCTACTGTGATCCTGACACTTATACCTTCTGGCTGAGATTTCTTAACCTGTTGTTTGACTAGTTGATATGTCAAGATGTTCCTGCTGAAAGATCTATTACACTTCATTGTCCTTTTTGTTCTCATTGTGCTTTACCATGCTTTTCAAGTTTATTTTCTTGTACATATGATGATTTTTAACAAATTGTCAACATTTTTAAATACCATAATTTGTTACAGAACATAGCTATTTTCATCACTGGGGTGTGGTTTCATACATAGCCAGAAGGCAAATGATACTCTCAATAGAAAGAAGGGCAAAGGTATTTTGTTTATGGTACATTGCTTATCTCTGATATTATTAAAGATGCCATTTAAACCCCAATGTCAGCATTAATACAGCAAGTTTAATGTGATAGATGTAAGTAATACTTGCAAATGAATTCCACAAAGTTTTCAACATTTTCAACATTTTAGTTATGTTTAAAATCGAGATTCATTGTATTAGGTTTTACTGAAATAAAGGTGTCAGTCATTATTATCTTGAATCATTTTGTGGATCGAGATAAAATTTATGGGACCACTGGTACCCTTGTTTTAGCTGATAAATAATCTCACGAATCGATTGTTTAATTACGTAATAACAATGCAAATGTTCAAAGTCACAAGGTAAGATCTGTTAATTAAATGATCTTCTTGCTGTCTGAGGATCGGACAGGTAAGTGGTGAGTTTGCCTTTTTCCCTCAAAACAAGGACGTCACCTCAAAACGTTGCGTGCGTGCCTAAGCAGAGTGCAACTTTACACCAGTTCGTCGGACAATTTCCTAGAGAAATGCCATTGGCCGGATAACTTTTGAAAGTATCCAGACCAAATGTCTGATAGATCTTTGATCTTTTTTTTGTTTTTCCATTTGAGCACTTTGCTTCACAAATCATGCACTTTCATTTTATGGACCAAATATCATTTATTTTAAAAGGTAAAACCTTGTTTCAATAAATGGTGTCTCGTTGAAAGAATATTCAAGTGTCATTTATTCAGTCCTGGAACTTTTTGTTGAGTCTGGTAAGTTGTCAGACAAATGTCCGGAGCTAACTGGTGACAAAAGTAGCACACTATCATGACGCAACGTCCTTCGATACCGTAGTGACGGGAGTAGTTGTTACTTAATCGTATAGTTACTTTTTAATCGTATGAAATATTTAGTATCTGTGTCTATAACAAGAGCCTTTGTAAAACCTTTTCAATATGTTATAAAGTAGAACAGATTTGTTGTGGCTAAAACCAGTAACACATTATTTTATTGAATGTGATATTTTCCACACAGTAGTGTAACATCGAATGTATAGTTTCAGCCTGTCTGACAATCCCTGGGGCTTATAAGTCAAAAGTAAATCACTGATCTGTATCTATAATAAAGGTGTTTCACAGTTAATTTGAATTTCACAAATCAATCTTACATGTCTTCTTCAGAGACGTATCATATTTCCTGTTTTATAACTTTTACACACAGCTCTGTTATAAGTAAACTCCACCAAAACAGTTAAGAAATCTTGTTACAAAATTCTCTTCACATTATTTCTTCATGTTGGTTCCACCAAATGAGTTTTCGGCACCGCACTGGCGATTTCAGGACCGGAACTGATTCAACTTTTTGGCTACATCGTGACGAAAAATGGTGACGTTAACACGCGTTGTTGCATTATAACAAATATGTAATGATTTTCAATTGATCGAAGTCCACATATGTTTTTTTTCTGCTTATCGGCACACCCTGGGAGAGGTCCTGAATCATCACTACAAAACACTTCCCTGAACATCTTTATTTCGTTTCCTTGTTTCAACTTTCTGAATGTATGTATTATTTTAATTATTTTAATTCTATTCTAAATTCTTCGAATACAAAGTTTGGTAATCTACAGTGTCTTCTATATGTACAGTTAAAATTTTTGTTTGTAAAGTGTCCCCAAAGTATTCATAAAAATTTAAACGTTCAGTTGACGATAAACCAAATCATCTCCATTTTGTTGACACTTTGAAAGTATGGATAGAAAGCTGAATCAAATTGGTAGGTAAAATGTATTGTTTCCCTGATCTTATTTCTCAGACAAATCAGTATGACAATGCTACCTTCAAGAGAAACAGCAATAATTCAGCAAACTGGATAAGTCTTGAACCATCAAGTTTTCTGTTTTGGATGGCAACATTTCAGTCCCTTTTCTTGGATCAGAACAACCATTTTGCGGAGACAAGGGCACCCCTGTTTGGATTCTGGAGAACTCATTTAAGTGAAAGGCTTTATTGAGTTACCTCTAGCAGGCCGATACAAATAAAGTTCAAATTGAATATATCTTCAAAAAGTACATTTTAAGTTACGTTCAGAAAAGTACAAACTCATAATATATTTTCTTACCTTTCGGCACATATCCAAGCACCATAGAAAAGTAAATATGCCACATAACGTTAAACGATGAGTCCCAGTCATTGTTGTGTTATGTACTATTGTAGAGAGTCTATGTAATGCGACAATTAAACTCAATGGGAAATGTGAAGCGGACCGAAAAATTATCCCAAATCAGGAACCTACACAATAGCACAGAAAATAACGCATGTTGGAGTCCTTACATCACCACAGTGGTCCATTAATTTTCTCAGCCTTTTTTTCTTATCTTTAACGTTTTGCCATTTAATGTCATACATTACAATCACCATTACCAATTGTTGGTGATTTTCTCAGGTACTTATTTGAGAGTTTTGACTACATTGTGGGAGAAATCACGAATTCCGCGGTTGATTTGTACCTCAGTGACTTTTCACGGGGGTTTGTGCCTGCACGCTGCAGCATGGTAGCGATATCTGCCGTTTTCACAAATTACTGCTCATGTATCATACGATATTATCAATGTCACATTTTTTTCCACCCTCTCACCAATTTGGAAGAAGTGACTTCAGTTAATGAATTCGTAATGTAAGTATTATGATTACTCAATACAGTTTTGCTCAAGTTAGACCAACTAAAAATTCGTTCTCTGGCTACAGTGAACAATAATATTGGAGTACTTCATTCCAATGTATCTTCCATGTGACGACACCATTTTTCAAACTAAACATTTCGAAAGAACTATAGATAATGAAAACCAAAATTACTGAACGTAACAGAACTTAGCTTCAGCTGTGTTACGTTAACCTAAAACAGAAGTTCTAAGATTGGTTACAGTCACATTTCTTCTTTCTCCAGATTATACCACGATTCAATTACTAACTTACTTTTTAGCTTTTTAAATTCAGCACGTAATCAAAAATAAATAAACTCGATTTCACGTAGAACTAAGTGTATTTTACAGCCTTATGTGTCGGGGCAATTTTCTAATTTACGCATTTTCAATTGGAAGTAATAAAGCAGACAGTGCACCTTCCCATGTACACACATTCTGACTGTGATGATGACGAATGAAGCAAAATACAGAATAACATCTCACAATTAAACGGATGCTCCGTTACCTTGACTTTTTGTCTCAAGTCAAATATTAACATTATGCTCATTTTATTAATATCTCCATCTGTGTCACTGGATCTGCTCCTGTTTTATTACGTGAAGAGCCGCAGTTCATGGCTTCTAGTCTTCCTCAAAGACAAACACCATTTTACATGGCTGGTTATGGTCATAGCTCCTGGAAACGTCAATGCTTCAATTCATAAAACATAGGGTATGAAATCATTAAAGGGACTTTGTCAACACGTAGAACATGAGGTGTTTATGACCCAGTGTTTGTCTTCATTAAGAACATGATCCCTGTTTGTTGGAAGTTTTGTGGTCATGTCATTTTGAGCCATTAGATGACGATAATGTCTTTTTTCTGTTTTTCTTCCTTTTAACAGTTCTATGCGAGATGAGCATCACTTTCTAACTTACACAAACTAATAAGACATTGGCATAAAGAAAGTGTAAGTATTTCTTTGAAGTTCTTACAATTGATTCTTAGTTCACTTTCCACAAATTACATTATGATAAGATAATGCTTTGGATACAAAGAACTTGTAAAGCTTTTGCTGTTGTAATGCCTGTCACACTTAAAATGATATAATCTTGTCCTATTGTTTATTTAGATTTCCGCGAAAGTTGGATTTTAACTATGTAGTTAACTATTTACCTATCTAACTGCGACAGACAGGTGTTATCTTATTAATTTCAGAAGTATTTACCTCCAGCCAATCATAATTAGTAATAAAATAAGTTGTACATTCCTGGTTGTATCAAAATTGCGAACTACAAGTATGAGAAATATTTCCAAGACATTTTAACTCAAAATGGATTGAATATTATTATGCAAAAACCAAATAAATGTTAGAGTTGTCAGCATCAGTATGACAACTGTATAGTTATTGTTCAAAAGCCAGACAGATTTCCCATCTCTCTATTACATGCATTAGATATTTAAAATGTCTCATTTCAGATTCAAATACTATCATAGTGACTATTACAGTGAATGTGCTATGGGAAAGGTATGTAATATGTCAATCATATGTTATGAAGGTCTATGTTAGGTGACAATCATTTGGGATAAATATGCCATCTCAACAACAGTTTACTCAAAGAGAGGTTCTTTCAGAGTTACTGATATAAAAATCCTAAAGCCCATCCTCCAACAAATTTAATTCTAAATATTTATGAAACTCACAGAATGTATTGAAGTCTTAAATGATTTCCCTGAATGACAGAACTATGTTTATGCGTCACAAAGTCTGTGAGAAACACATTGATTGAAAAGAGTTGTCAAATCTTATAGATGACAATAAATCTTAACATGTGCTTTTTCAGATTACCAGTGGTCCGTTTAGGAGACACTTTTCACAAAGAGACTTGTAGTTTCATCCTGTCCAAGATTTAAAGAGAGAGAGATGACCTGTCGGTGGACAAAGCCTCATGCCACATTGTTAAAGGACGAACTGTTTAAACCTCTCTATTGCTTGGCTTTAAACCAAAGTGACTCCCTAAAGTTCAGCTTACTATTACATAACAGGAGTAGAAAATCACAGATCCTTCTCGTCGATACAGAGAGCCGAAATGTCCTCTATTAGGCGTTCGGCTCAAAATCCAACAAGAGCAACAGGTTCAGAAGATGGGGAAATTTACATTAGCGCGTAACCCTAAATGCCTCAAAGCACACTAACCCAAACGAGACATGGTTGACTCTTCTGCTAGTTTTATTGCATCTTATGTGACCAGTGCCACTTTTGACCCCAGTGTCATGTTTAATACACTGTGACAAATGCCTTGTAACCAGTGAATAGTGAACAGCGTATGAAGATGACCACTTCTGCCTATTAAGTTAAAACCCTTTATCGCGGTATAAACAAGCAATTTAAGACCTTTCAGTAATTGCAGTTTAAGTGGTTTGTAGGATATGAACCATATCTTAAGGAGATGGTCGCATTACAAGCATCATGAGCGGTGTTGTTTATCCATTTGTAATGTTAATTGCTGGATTTCGTAATTGTGCAGTGGTCGATTGCATTCCCGATTTCCCGGAGAAAAAAGCACTCGGGAACTTAGTAGTGTCAGGTACATCAGCATAAAATCTGAATGGAGCTTGAGGTTGTTTTAAATTTGAAACAATTGACCTTCACGCTGTAATTCTGGAGCGGCCAACAGTGACAATTTCCATTGCTCCAAATAATTTTATATTTCAAGATCTGACTAGTATTCTTAGAATGTGAGTCATCCGGGCTTTTTTTTTTATACTAAAATCAATCATTCATATTTCAATCAATATTAAGGATTCTAATGAGATGAAATGACTAGTGTACAAGTTATGCAAAATATTTTCATTCAATGACAACAGTTGTTTGACCTTTCCGTCAATGATTCAAGTAGTTCTCTTGAAGTTCTCAATAAAGGCAATTTGTGTTAACTGGTCAATGTATTCAAATACATCTAGGATCATATTCCTTATACCTATAGCAGAATCAACAATTTTGACTAGATTAACCCAATATCAAATAGGATCAACCCCCTTTCCAAATTAGACATGTGAACAAATTAAATATGACTTTATTATTGAAATAAGGTGAGACTGGTTGTATTAACATAGAAAAGCTACTGAAGCACTTGAACTAAAGTACCTCTTGAAAAAGAAGGGTGATTTTCTTAGGTGCAAGATGAAATCATGTTGGTAAAACCAATAAAGTCATAAAGGTCAGAACATACCTGTGAGACCTTCATGTTAGACTTTGCTACAGGGTTGCTCCTAATGAAAACACAAAAGAAAGTGGAATGTTTGCAGTAGAAACAAAAGGGTCCTAATATCCACAAGATTCTTTTAATATCTTAATTTACGAGCACAAATGAATTGATTTTAAAGATTTCTTTAGAAAACTGCAAATTGTTTTCTTTGACGCAAATTTGGTATGTTTAAAGTTGAATATGACCATTCCTAACCATTGTAAAATCTACAGTCATATTTGAAAAGTCCATTTCACCTTGCTTGGCTGTCTTCCTTCAAACATAATTGTTTTCTTTTACCCTATTTGCCTAATTAGTATTTACCATTAGCCTTATTTGGGAAACATACAATAGTCTCCAGCAAAGTGCATACTTGACCTGCATTGTTGATAAGCAATACAAATAAGGCATAGTCTATCATCTCACATTTCTGACTTTAATGGTTTTGCATATTGAGAAGTACCCCACTTTTCATTGACCCAGCCAGGAATGCAGCATGCCCTGCTAGATATTGTCAATGATAATTGGTTCAATGGCAACAGAATTACTTTATGTGTTGATAAGGTGATGTGAAAATATGCAGTGACGTGCAATTTCATTTTTGTTGAATTTTTAGCGTGCATTTTTTCAAGTGGTAATTTCTACGGTTCTTAGTGTATCTGCTATATTGCGTCTCGTATAGTTCCAAAACTTTTTCTTGTAGTTGCGTGTTCTGTTTGATAAACAGAATAGCATGATACTGAGCTGGCAATAGTGCAAAGTATAAATGATACATAAATAAAAATTTTCTAGTGTTAAGAACTTGTTTTACTAAAGAGATCTACAACTACACAGACATTTTAGGCAAAGTGAGAGCCACAAAGCATCATTTAACCCTTAACTACAGGGGTAATGCATTATACCCTGGTGTGATGCACAAGTTGTCATATGTGTACCAAGTTTTGTCACAACTGGTTTTGTAACAGTTAGCATTTTCATTGTAAAAAAGGTTTCCAATGTAGCTATTGTAATATTTGCATAGATTTGTACACCAGCCACAATGTCTGTCTGAACTGCAAGACTTAGTCTGGTGAGTGGAAAATGATATTTGCATTAACATCTTCTTTGGTATCACCTTTCATATAAATGGAAGCGCGAGCTTATTTGTTTCTGGGAAAATATTGTGACAGAAAGAGAAACATTTGTTATGCAACATGTGTATTCTTCAATATTTCAATTTCTATCTGAATTTCTATCCCAGGTCAATATTTGATGCTTGGCATATTGCTAAAATAAAAATTGTAAGTAAATTGAAAACTTTCCCACCTCTTGGAACATATCCATAGACACTGCTAAATCCAAATAGTAAGATAAGAAGATGCACCATAGTCAGAAAGTTTCCTGTCATTGCAGTTGTAATTCTTGTTCAAATATCCAAAACAAACTCAAGAAATGGTCCAGTGAGAATGTTTAAAACTTCCTTATGTTTAAACTGCTTTATGCTATTCACAGGATAGGCAAATTATATTGCCACATTGCTTTGCTGCGTATTCATCATATCATATCACTTGCCGTTGGTGCACTCTTTGTATATCCTTTATTTCATGAAAAGCGCACCTTTCTCTTAATTTCCTTCAAATGCCTTTGCGCACCAATTATGTTTTAACTATTTTAAAACATTTCCTTTGTGAAAATGAAACCTTTCCACTTGCTACCGGCTTTTACAGAATTCATTAAGCATGTTTCCTTAAAAAGATTACTCTCTAAACAGATGTTTTTTTCCCGTTTAAACAAAGTTTCGTCAGCGCAATCCTCCCACTACAACACCAGTTCATCATAATACTAACCGCTGTAAAACCGACTATTCCTTTCCCATTGACTTTTTCAGCGTTCTCAAATATTAACTCTTCCGTATACAAAAGGCAAATCACCAATAGAGTGAGGAGTTGAACGCATTTAGATGTGTGTATGTGTGTGGCTGGGGAAGTGGTCGGATATGCTCTGGTTGTGGAAACTGTCTATATGTGTATATCTGGTCAAACAAGTTCATTCTCTTTTCCTCCCCAAATGGTGCTTGGTTGGTTTGGTCTTCCGTCCAAATATGGTGAAACTAAAGTGCATCCAATGAATGCATTTCCTCACATAAGAAAGGTCACCTCGCAATTTTTCACAAGTACAATCTGTTGCAATAAAATCCTGTCTATGTTAATTGGATGACAAAGTGATATCGCCAGTAAAATATGGTCCAACAAGGATCAAATAGTGGTAATAATTTCGTAGTGTAATTTGGTATGTTACATATTATCCTACATATGTCCAAGCGTTTGCTAAATAAGGATTAATGTATCAATTCCTTTACTCGCAACTTTAAGGCTGTCTCCTTCTTTTCACTTACATTTATCAGCTATCTCTGTTATTGCCCGTTTGACATCACTGCATTTGTGCAATATTAAAATGTCTGACTTTGCACATTGTCAAATTTCCTGGTAAATGTACTTACATCAAAAACTAAAAGAGTTTCACTTTACGTAAATAAACTAGGAAAAATCCAGCTGACAGTTTTTTCACGTTAATATCCCTAAACGTATTGTAACGTAAGGCTTGAATTACACAATTAGATGACTAAGGCTCGCTTTTTCTAAAACTTGTTATATCTCCTTTTTTGGTCCGTCCTGGAATTTTACCTGAAATGACACAATTGACGCTATCATCATTTTCCATGAGTCTCCATGTATGGCTAAATAACCCAACTAATTGTGCACTGTGTTCTTCCAGTGTTGGGTGCCTATCTCTGAATGAAGCTCACTCTCACTGCCGCTCTGAGGCAACAAAACATGCACAAAATGCATCCATCCAAATCACATTTAATTCCTTAAAATGTGACCACTGAATTATAACTATGACCTTTCATTAAATCTTAAAGAATTATAACACACATTTAATAACATGTTTTGTCAACCATGTCCTTTTCAAACTAAAATGTATCCATGAAACATGCCAGGAATATTTACATTTTTTGCACAACAGATGTGCTGCGACATTCAATGTTTTGAAGTCATTAATAAAATGCCGTATTGTTGTAGTTACATTATATTTATTGAAGACAATAACGCAGAAATGCATGTTCAATAGGCACACGTGCATTCTACATGCATTGCCATGGCAACCGTTTTGTCAATATTTCAACATGTGCTGTGCGTGTCACAGAAAACATTCTCATTAGAGAATTCCCAAATTTGGTAAAGTTATGAAAAGTAATCATTTATCATTAAGTAAAAAAGTGCTTCAGTCTGTGTTTCTAAGCAGTTTAATGCTTAAGTTGATGGATTTCATAGGAACTTTAGAAATAATTTTCAATCTTTTTAAAATTGGACATTTCCTTACAAAAAATCCATTATATTAATATCAAAGGATACATTTGCCAATTTCAAAAATAATTGTTACATCACAGTCAATCAAAAGCTTTTTATTCTTTGTAAATTGAATACCTACATCTTGCACATGTAGTTTACTTCTGGGATTTCCCTATTGGCAGTACAACATCGTTCATGCATGCACGTGTGGCTACGGCAGAACAGGTAGAGACAAGATCACCCAGCTGTTCCCAGAACAAACAACAGACCTCAATAATATCGATCCAAATCATTGATTTTATTCGGGATGAATAATACTTGTCACTGAATGTCCTCAGAATGACACGCGTCGCGTTGAAGACCATGTTCAGTTGCACGTGGAAAAGTCCCGAACAACTGACAACATAAAGCTGTTGGATAAAATTACAATTTCCTTGGGAAGTTCAATTGCAGCTTAAGATCCAAATCAACTGTAATTAAATTATAAAACGGTGATATTTTACCTTTTGCAATGTAAAAACTAATGAACTGGCTGAACAAGGGATTTTCGAAGTTTTATTTTAGTTAACATTACCATCAGTCGATGCATACGTGTGTAAGTGTTTTTTCGGCATGTGCAATTCTTTGCAATGGACAAACCTTCTTTTTGCCTTTCTTTGTCTTATGTCTGTCTCATTATGAACTGTACCACCTACTCACTCACCAGCTATTGTTTTAACATGGCTAGACAAATGAACGTGAGCTTTTTTGCGCAGAACACTCAATATTACAGACAATAGTTCAAATATTAGTCGTTTTTCACTGTAACATGCTCAAGGAAGATCCAGGATGGGAGGGACAGCCAGTTTATCTTCCAATTTGAAATTTGACTATTTACGGCAAAAACTAATAGCGCGTCTTCATAAACTTAACGCACCGCCCTTAACGCACCGATAGAACGATGAAATGTCAGGCTAATGCTCACGGGAAGCCCAACGCATGCTAAACGCACCAAAATTAGTGTGCGTTTAGTTTATGAAGACGCGCGAAAAGGAAAATGGATTTCGACCCTTGGAACTGTTAGAGGAGGGGAATGTCCTTACATCTAACATAGGAATTAATATTCACTTGTCAGATATAAATCCATTAAAACCCACTAAAACTCCAGTGCATCAGACCAAAAGCTAAACCCAGTTGTAAGATATGATAACAATGGTATCACATAAATCTAAATCTAGAATTTCTTACCATCAAGATAAGCCATTCACTGTGTGGCCTTCATGCTGTTTAATTTACTAATATATCAATGTTAGAAACGGTTCAACTTGAATAAAATCATCCGAGGTTCTTCTCCGAATAACCTGTGTACACAGCAATAAGCAAGTAGTGGATCTCAAGTATAGATATGTTAGTTTTGTGGTTACTTGCATTCTATGGACCTATTGTAGTGTAGCAGTATGTCAATGGATATCAAATATAAATGGTAAATTTAAATGGCAGCATATACCTCTATACTTTAAGGATATCATAAAGTTATATTGCAGTAGACTTTATAATAAATAGCACAATGAACTAAAAGATATAGAAGACAAATAGAGACCCATTCTAAGAAATGTGTCATTTCTTAATTTTTGATATTATTTTCAAAATTAGATATATCCTGGAAACACATGTGGCTTAGTGCGCTATTTCTGGCCTGAAACGTTCACACATAAAAATCCCACTTACGTAAAAGTAAAGTTTTTACCATCTGTCCTTCAATAACCTCTCTATTATCCATACAAAACTACCCGTGGAACGCATTAACCGTAGTTAATAGAAACATGACTCATAGAGTTCCCACTGAAGCTGTTCTCGTGGCATTTCAAAAAATAATTCCACATTGAAATCATTTTAAAATGTTTCAGGCAGAAATGCAGATACTAAGATGAAACTCATCAGTAAGATGCTTTGGAACATGTAAAGTATAAATTTATCAAGGAAAACTTAAGAAATAATAGAATTGCAGAAAAATTTGCTGGAACATTACGATGCAAAATGCCCCTAGCCCATGTTATTTCTTTAAACTCCAAAAATGTTGTTATTTCACCATAATAACAAGAAAAATGAAAACCAAA